>VDFB02256132.1:92619723-92764778 GCA_007258455.2 Sequoia sempervirens | reverse complement strand
GAATGGCCTACCCCAAGAACTGCTACCGAGGTGAGATCTTTCCATGGTTTGGCTAGTTTTTATAGAAAGTTCATTAGAAACTTCAGTATTATTTGTGGACCCCTGACTGAAACAATGAGAGGGGATAGAAAAGAATTCAAGTGGAGTAGTGGAGCAACAAAAAGTTTTGAATTGTTGAAGCAGAAGGTGACAGAGCAACCTATTCTAGCCCTCCAAAATTTTAACAAGGTGTTTTAGGTGGATTGTGATGCCAGTGGATGTGCCATTGGAGCAGTGTTGAGTCAAGAAGGTAAGCCCATTGCCTATATCAGTGAAAAGTTAAATGATGCCAAGAGAAAGTATTCTGTATATGATCAAGAATTTTCTGCAATAGTTTAAGCATTAAAGAAATGGAGACATTATTTGTTGCCAAAGAAATTTGTTCTATATACTGATCATCAGGCCTTGCAGTACCTAAATAGTCAGGAAAAATTAAATCAAAGGCATATGAAATGGGTAGAGTTTTTGCAGAGTTATACCTTTGTTTTGAAACATAGGAGTGGGAATTCAAATAGGGTTGCAGGTGCCTTAAGTAGGAGGCATACATTGATGACAAAGATGCAGATTGAAGTGGTTGGGTTCAATGAACTTAAGACATTGTACGCAGAAGATCCTAATTTCACAGAGGCTTGGAAAGCTTGCAAGGAACCTGTTACAGTGGACAGGACAAGGTGGCTGGATTTCGTAATCTAGGATGGTATGTTATTTAAGGGAAGTCAATTGTGTATCTCGAGGAGTTCCATGAGGGAGAACTTGATAAAGGAGAAGCATAGTGGAGGAATGGCAAGATATTTTGGTCAGGATAAGACCATTGCCATTATCAGTGAGCATTATTATTGGCCTCAGTTGTCACAGGATGTGAAGAAGTTTGTACAAAGTTGTAGGGTATGTCAGATGGCTAAAGGAGTAAGCCAGAATATAGGCTTATATTAGCCCTTACCTGTACCAAAGAGGCCATGGGAGGATATAAGTATGGACTTTGTTCTTGGTTTGCCAAGGACACAATGAGGGAATAATTCAGTCTTTGTGGTGGTTGATAGGTTTTCGAAGATGGCACATTTCATTCCATGTCAGAAGACCCATGATGCAGTCCACATTGCTGGCTTGTTCTTCAAAGAGGTGGTGAGGCTAGATGGTTTGCCAAAGAGTATTGTTTCGTGATCGTGACACCAAATTTGTGGGGCACTTTTGAGGACCTTGTGGAAGCAAAGTCAAGACAGAGTTGAAGTTCATTTCTGCACACCATCCAAAAACAGATGGGCAGACAAAGGTTGTTAATAGGAGTCTGGGTAACCTACCGAGATGTTTGGTAGGAGATAAACCCAAGGGATGGGACTTGATCTTACCCCAGGCAGAATTTTCTTACAACAATTCTGTCAATAGAAGCACTGGTAGATCACCATTCCAGATTGTGTATGGAGGTAGTCCCAAAACAGCTCCAAAATTGAGGAAGATGGACCAAGAGACGAAAATAAGTGTTGAAGCCAAAGATTTTGCAGAACACATCAAGGATATACATGAGAAGGTAAGAGAACATATTAACAAGATGAATATGCAGTATAAGGCTAAGGCAGATCAGAAGAGGAGGTATAAGGAGTTTCAGATTGGTGATGAAGCGATGGTCCACTTGAGGAAAGAAAGGTTTCTAGTGGGAACATATAAAAAAATTGAAGATGAAGAAGTTTGGTCCCCAGAAATTTTGCTTGAAGAGGTATGATTCAGGAATGCATAAAGGAGGTAGAGTTTGCCTGGATGGATTCAACATTTCCCCCGTGGCTCAACATTTCGGGATTTGACAGAGTATCATGAAGGTGGTGCGCAGGGAAGTACCAAATGATGGGAATGTTGTGGGATCTCAAAGACCTACTCAAAAAGGAGGAGATTGCAGAATCCCGGATAGTCATGTGGGAAGGAGTACCGTGAACATGTAGTATGAAGAATATATGGGTGAAATGGAAAGGAAGGCCTATTGAAGATTCATCTTGGTTGCCTACATGTAGAGGTCCGCTTGGGTTTTCTCCACTATCCGAGACGGATTCGTGGTCACTTCTCAAATTACCCTGGGTGTCTGATGCAGGAGCATCCAGTGGTGTAAGGGCAATCTTGCATCACCCAAAAAATAGTTAAATTTCAAGTTTCTTAGTTTTTGTATGTTTTTACATTTTTGGATACCCTTTTCGTCATAATGAAATTATCAATTTACGGTTTTTATTTTCTATTCCTAGGTGGAAATATATTGCAGTTTTAGTTTCTGAGATTTGCACCTAAAAATCTTCTGAGTTAGATTTCAGACACTTAGAGTTCCTGGATCGGCCCTAAAACTTGCCAAAATTGGCATAGAAAATTTTGAGCGCATTCTTTACTTCGAGACCTTTCCAACGGTTCAAACGGTTAGCGAATTGGAGTCCCGGATCAAAAGTTATGGCTTCAGGAAGTTGGCGCACTTTCTAGAAGATACCATTGCAAATGTTCTTTTGAAATTTGAACTTCAAGTTGTAATTTTTTGGCGCCAAACCGCCTAAACTCAAATTTGAATGTTGTTTGGCTCCAAACTAAAGAGGAGCTCTATTTATGGGTGGGTTTCTAATTTTTTGGTAACTTTTTGGGGACAAGCTCGCATATTGTGAAAGGGTGATTCTGTAGCTTTCTATAACTTGCATGTGTTCTATAACTTGGGGATTTGAGATCCTCTGCATGTAAGAAGCTCCATTTTCTAAATAATAAAATTATTCTCTTGTTTGTGGGTTATTTTCTAAGTCTCAGGTTGCGCCCTCATTAGATACTGAGGCTTTGAGAATTGGCATGAAGGTAATTTAACATGGTGAAAATCTAAAACACCAAATTTTTTGTCACAAAAATCATCCAGTTCACAAATATTAGCCTTAAAACTTGACTTCTCTGGCAGTTTTAACAATGTGTAGATAGCAAATTCTTCCAAAACCCTCCAACTTGATACTTCAAAACCCCATCAAATCTAATCGTATGAAGCTAAAATCAGGTGTACATACTTGCATATGATAGATAAACATGTTGGTCAAGTTATTTGGCATGAAATTGAATAGGTTTCTGGTTGTGGTTTTTCAAAGTAGGCCACTGGGATAGATTTTATAGGTGCATTTTTTAGCGCTATAACCAGTTTTCCCATCATGGGAACCTCAAATTTTGCTAAAATTTGAAGGAAATTTTAGGCTCCAACATAAGGTTCTCTGTAAAGATGAATTTATTGTCATTAATGCAGGCATTCTTTCTAGGCAGTATAAGGTATTAGTGAAGGGGTGGCATAGGAATTCATTACAAAATGTAGGTAGTGTTGTTGTAGATATGGCGACACCCATCTGTCTCACCACCCCACGAAAAAAATGGGCATTTCTGGGGAAGATTACATGTACAGTAGGCTCAGGTCAGTCTTGAAGGAAGATGACCTCCTGGTGGTGGAAGGGATAAAGTTGATATTGGGGTTGAAGTTCCTCATATCAAAGGAACAATACAGAATGAACATTGATATAGCCTCCAGGTTTGTAGCGTCCCTTCTAGACCTGGAGATACCAAAAGCGATGACTCTATTGATGGCGTGCAAATTGGTCTAGCTAGAGATTTTGGAGGGTGTTGAAGACGTGATCATCATCACAGAGTTGGGGGTTGGTACGCTGAGGTCGAGGGACATGGGAAAGATCTTCTTACCAAATGTCTGAGTAAAGCAATACCCATTTCTTTTGGATGTGAAGGGCTCAAAGCTATAGGAGCATAGGCCTTGCATGGCCCAGGAGGGGAGTTTCTTCTGAGTTTTTCTTTTTGTGAGCCGACGTCGAGTGGTGATTGGAGGAGTCTCTTTCAAGAATATCTCCTGGGTGAGGGTGTTGAATTTGATTGACTAGTAATCCTTGTTTTATTTTTTGGTTGTATGGCTTATGTGGTATGGGTGGATACGATTATTGGTGGTGGCCATATTGTAAGCATTTTGGGTGGTTCTAGGAAAATCAAATGACATCTCCCACTGTGACATAGGTGGCTAGGTTCATAAATTAATTAGAAAATATGAACATTACAAAGAAAAAAAAGGCATATCAACATGCCTCACACACCAAATATAGGCTCCAAAACTATAGACTTGGAGCAATTTTTCCCTTAGCTTCAGGCTTGTTGATAGCCCCATTCTTTTTGGGAGACTTTATATTGCTTTTAGCATGAAAGATCAGATGCATGTTATGGTAGGCAACCATACCTTTGTTGGAATTCATCCTTTCTTTTCACCACCTCCCACGCATTAGTGCACTCTTCTCCAAATTGTTGGGATAGTCTAGGTGTTGTAGGGGGTGTAATGGATTCCTCCCCCATGCAACATGTTGCCTATGATTCCAAAGCTTTGGGTGCACCATTCATCTATGGTGCAGCCCCCAAATCCAAACCACCAATATGATCCTATTGGGGGTCATGAATCGATTGATTTTCCTCCTTCAAATTCACCCCAACTATAGGGGTATCATCCTCATTTGGTAACTTTTGTTGTGCATCCAGGATGTCCCCATTTATCCCATGATCAAATGAGATATTTGTAGCCATAGTGTAATGTTCAGGAGAAACATCTTTCCACCGAGTGGTAGATCATTTTTTCTTTAGTTTTTTAATAGATGCAGTGAGTAGCAAGGTGGCCGATATTGAAGCACCTCCAGTAACAGAAAGGGAGATCCTCATAGTCCAATTGTTGAGCCCAACTCTGACCATCCACTCTAAGAGTTATTTCTATATGGAGATCTTTTGAAGTATCCAAATCTACTAAAATTTGAACGTAGGTTATGTGGATAAAATCTAAAGATTATGTGTCAACCATTAGATAGTTGACTAATGCATCTCCAATGACTTTAAAGAATGCATCGCTCCAAAAATGGAGTGGGAGATTTGGGAGACGTACCCAAATTGGTTTGACATAAAATCCTTTGTGGATGGGTTGAAATTGGGGTGCCATGATTTGGACAACAGAAGATGTTGGTCCCATGCCCACATATTACGAAGGACAGTGTTACAATCCTCCACACCATCAAAAATAATGATAACAGCTACACCCCCCCTCCCTCCGCCCCCGCACTTGGGTATATTTTGAGCCCTTCCTTTAGCGATGGTTGCCAAGTTTTGGTGATCACTCAAGGAGACAAGGCCATAAATGGATGAACCTATAGATTAACTCGTGCGCTACATAGAAGTCACGGTTTTCTATAATTTCAAGTTTAACAACATCAACAAAGCTTAGATCAATAGGCTTACCGATGGTTTTGATAGGCCCACCCCAATCAAAGAAATCCTTATTAGGCTTCCTATTGCTATATTTTCCTCACAAGGTTTTTGTTTGCCTCCATGCAGAATCAGATCCATTGCATTTACCGAGTGTCCCATGGTCATGAGATGCTCGTGATACATGCCTTCACTGCAAGCCACCATCCAAGGCAGTGGCATGGAGGGAATTTGATAGAAGGCCAAGATGGGGATCTCCATTGCGGATCATGTTTGTCACTCCATGCTGAAATCTCATACTGTCATAGTGGGAGGGATGCCAACGCAGATTTGTATTATCCTCATGCGCTTCCTACACTATAAAAACCTTAGCATCGCCCCTCAACGCATCCTTGAAGTTCATTCAACAAGGAGAAAGATCAGAGCTCCTATGCCAGGATCTGCCATTGTTTCCCTCTTCACCCATGCGGGAATCCCTTCTCATGCCATGGAAGGAATGATCAAAGAAGGGAAGGAATATCGGGAGGGTAGAAGTTGCACACCTCATGGCGCCAAAAAAACAAAAGAGCCCGTTAATTGTAAATATTATATTATATTATACTATTTATTCTATTTATATTTATAGCATATTATATAATATAATATGCAACATATAAATAATAAATAATAAATCATATATATTATATTATAATATATTATATTTTATAATATGCAGTATGAAACATTATATATATTTTCCTAACTCTTTCCTTATATATATATGTATGTATGGGGGCAACTCTTTCCTTTTATCTAATAAAAATATTTATAATATATAATATAATATATTATATATTATATTATATTAAAACTATATTATTCATATCATATTATATTTTATTCTATTATTTATATTTATATAGTTTTATTTATATATTAATTTAATAATTATTAATATATTATAATAGGTTTCCAATGAACACCTATTGCACATTAGCATCCAAAAGGGAATATGGGATTTGAGAGAAGAGAGTTTGATAGTGCCTTATAAAGTCAATCACTTTCTCCTTGGATACTTACAATGAACCAAATTAGTCAAAGTGACTTGAGGTCCAATATTAGCTTGGAAATTTTGGAGAAATTGATTGACAAATTGTTTAAAATAATGGATTTATTTGTTAGGTAATGAACAAAACTAGTCTAAGGTCATGTCTTTCAACAACCAAGGTAAGAGCTTGGTTAAAAGAGCATCTTCAAAGAGGAAATCACTGCATAATACAGAAAGGGTTGACACATGGTTATTAGGATATCCATTTCCATTATACATCTCAAAATGGGGTGTTTCAATGTTTTGTGGCATTGGAGTTTTTACAATTGAAAATGACAATGGAATATGAGTGAGGTATGTTGGAGGATTGGGTTTTGGATTTATTTAAATGACACATATTGGATTTTTTTTCTCTATAGAGATAACATTTTGCAAGAGTTAGTCAATAATAGGATTGGTAGGTGAGAGGGTTTGAGAATTGGTAGAATGTGAAGGACTAGTGGTAGCAATAGGTGGGTTGGTATTTTGGTAAGTGAATTACAGATGAGGTTGATTAGAAATGTGTTGGGAAATAGGTGGATTAACATGTTGAGAAGTAAATGGGAGGGTGGATGAAGGTGGGAAAAAGTTATATTGGTTTATATGATTCCCACTAGTGTTAAGGCTATTACTTGATTATGTAGTAGGACTTATAATAATAGAAGTGAAAGTTGGACTAAGAGATGTTATCATTTGTATTGACACTTATGTCCCCATTTGTTTTTGAGAAGACCTATTATTAATTGTTGAAATTTTTTGTGCAACTAGCTGATGTCATAATGTTTGAATCCACTATTTGAGCTAGGCTATGTAGAACATACATACCTTGTGAATCATTAAGTAATAACTTCCTAAGGTGTTTTATAAGAGGAACAAGTTATACAACTAAATTCTCTATACTCAAGAATAGTTGAAGACTAGCCAAGTCCTTATTTAGGTTTTGAAGTTGATCCTCAAGAACTTGGACAATGGATTTATCAAACGCAAGGAAATCATGAAGAGTTTATTCCTTAGAGATCATTGTTAAGGTAGAAGTGCGATCTAAAGATGATTGTGTTGTAGAATTTTCTTGAGTGAAAGAGAACAAACTTTTGTTCAACATTAAAGCTATATAAAGCACAAGAAGCCATAAGTCTATAACTTTGTCTCACATGAGTGTTGGATTTAGAACACCTAGTCATGAAACTCATAAATAAAGTACAAGTTTTAGAACACCTAAATATTCCTAGGAAGTGGATAGTAGAAGAAAGTGATGACAAGATGGATATGTTGATCATATTTTGGAAGAAAATAAAGTGTTTTAGTTTTATGTTTTGCAAATAATAAAAGAGAACAAAGAATCAAAGATTATTGAACATACAACACTTGCATATAGAAAATAAGATATTCAAAATGTAAATAAGATATTTGTGCATAATCAAGTAAAATTGTATCTAAATAATATGTGCAGTTAAAGCATAAGATCTACAAATGTAATCTAAATTGAGTTTACAAAAATGTTAGGTTGGTGAAGAGAGATCTAGGATAAAACATTGTATCATAAATCAATCCTTTTCACCTTAAACTTTAGGGATAGAAAATCAACCAAGAGGCGTTATTTGGTTGATGTTCTCAAGGGAGAGCCAAACAAGTTGGTTAGGGTTTTAGTCCATTTTTGTGTGGGCTATAATAATTGATGATAAGATGTAGAAAACTAGGTGAATTGTGATCAAATTGACTAAATGCATATTTTCTTGGAAATTACAAAATAGAAATGCATATACATAAAGAAAACTTGAACAAGAGATACAAAGATAAACCTAGTTCCAAAAGTAGGGTTAGAATAGGCAGTACATAGGTGCTAGGCACCCTTTTCTAGAAGTGAAGAAATCTTGGATTTTAGAACCAGGACTCAACATTGTTTGAAGGTATATGATTATGAAAATCAAATTTCAAAGTGCGACTAATCTTGGATAATCATCTTTCCCCAATTTTTTGATGATGAGTTTAAGAAAACATGAATTATGGTTTAGGATCCTTCAAAGGAGCTAAAACATCAAATCCACTTCACATAGCCACAACCTATAAACTTGAAACAAGGATAGATCAAAAAAGGTTGTTCCATATAGGGGTGTGCCTTAGTCAAATCTTGTGTTGGTGTTCCCACCTCTACAACAACTATGATGATAGATGTTAAAGAGTGTACTATTCAGGGAGCAAAGGAAAATAAATGAATGATAAATGATAACAAAAACATAAAAGGATGTCTTATCACTCAAATCTAAAACCCTCATTAGAATGATGTAGTTGTACCAATCTCACACAAGGAGGATGGAGAAGTATCCTTAAGATCATACAAGTGCTAGTTCACATAATGATAATAATAATAAACAAGAAACATCATACAATACTTGAACACGAATTTGTTGATAAGTTACATATTGTAATGAGTTGATTTATGCTTTTGATATTCTACTTTTTTTTAATCTTGAAATGTATTAATTGCTTTAGAGTTATTATTTATTATTTCTTATACTATAAAGATAAAAATGAGGGAAGAACTTATATGTATATGGATCTCAACATATTTGTCATTAACCATTCACTAAGGTCGACAAATAAAGTTGTTTTCTTGAACACGGTGACGCTGACTTTTAAATTTTAATTTTTGGGCATGAATGGGAAAGAGATGGGTGTTAGGCACCCAAGTCCAATAAAATATGCTCTGCAAAATACTGATAAATAATTATTTCTTAAGTTTAGAAAAATGCTGAAAAAATGAGTACATAATAAGAATAATTAATCACATGCATCGAAAAGGGTTCTAAACCTAATGTGAAATTATGACCAACAATAATTTAGGACACTACAAAAATCATCATCAAAACCTCATGTGAATCATCAAAACTCTCACGTCTTCCACAAAATGAAACTCTTATGCGAGGCCCACTAAAATAGCTAAGTCATTCTCCTAGACCCATAGCACAACATGGGAAGCATGGAAGGTTTCTAAAACTATTGGTTCATTTAATTTCACCAATCACACATCATTGTTCCTCTCTCGGTCCACAATATTATTCCTCGTGCATAATTCATTGGATGTATCCATATTAGATATTGATGGCTTAGAGTCTTTGGTACCTCTATGATGGAAATGGGACCCATAGTTCTATCCAAGCACTCAATAGCTAATGACATAGTAGAAAAAAGGGTCAAAAAATTATCTCTTAGAATCCATGTGATGATGCCATGTATCTCGTCATTATTCTTCCCCCTTTTCCATGAGACTAGCCCATAGATCGATGAGTCATTACCATCAATGAGTTTCGCAACAACCTGGCTATGTGATTTTGGCATTTAATCTTATCACGCCATCATGATATGTGGAGGAGGATCGATATTCGTTATAAATTTTTATTTAGAAAAGAGGGTCCCATTGGAACAACCCTATGAATCAGAATTTCCCTTTGTATATGTAATGCAGGTTTGGCACCTATCCCTAGGAAGAGGCTTTATGAATTTCACTTTGTCTTTATGTGATGGGTGCATCCCTATATTATGACCAATCAAGTTGAGTTATCAAGGTGTCAGATTTCCATTTTAACTATGACATGTGAAGGATCTTGGATTTATCAGCAACTTTGTCATATTCCTTTTCTTGTAGAGCCCCACCAACCCTAATGAGTCATTTAGCTCGGCTAATGGCATTTTGGATGTTATATGGGCACACAAAGATGTTACACATTTCCTCAAGTTGGTCCTCTTTATCGTTGTTCTATGGGCCTACCAAAATGTTGAGATGTGATTCTCAACCAATGGCATGAGTTTTCTTTTTTTTGTCTCATGTCTTGAAATAATCAGTTGAGGCGACATTGGAGACCTCTAAGTCTTGTTGGCTATATTATTGAGTTTACTTTTTAGACTGATGGGCCCCACCGAAGACTGACTCAAATACCTTAGCCATTAACATGGGATTTAAACCTTTCAGATTGACTAAGTTTAAACGTTGTGAAATGTTTCCACATGGAATCTTAACTCTTTAAAATTAACAAATTTTATACTAATAAATTCCATTCTTATCTGATTTGGTTTACGTGAATGAGATGCTCGACTCTAACATAAAAGGGGATGGTGAAAAAAGGATCGAAAGAACATCGTGTGCATGGCCAGCTGTTTAAAATTTCTGAAATCGGTTCAATGGGAAATGAGAATATGGGAATGAAATGACAACCACCACCTAGTTTGAAATGAGGATGAGAACATCGTGTGCATGGCCAGCTGTTTAAAATTTCTGAAATCGGTTCTAATCAATGGGAAATGAGAATATGGGAATGAAATGACAACCACCACCTAGTTTGAAATGAGGATAGAAACATCATTCCCGCGTTGATGAAAAGGAGGGAAAAGTGTAGAAAAGCCCCAATAAAATGCTATAAAAATGGTCTAGGCATGGCCATCTAGCAACAAGAGTTGCAAGCAGCGAAGTTCCTGGGAAAGAATGGCAGAACAGTTTTGATCTAGGAAAAATGTAAAAAAATGATGAATCTAAATGCTCAATCTATATGTTGTCTTGTATTTTGTTTTGCTTGGATTTTTTTTCCATTAAGGTTTCCACCTTAATAGCTTTTGTGGCACATCGACCTTTGCGAATGAAGTGTTAAGCCAAGGAAGCATAAATTTGGAGTATAAGACATAAAGTGGAGGAAGGATACCAAGGTGGCTACTCTCCAAGTTTAAAACTCAAAAATGAGGTAACACTAGGATGAAGTGTACACTCGGATGAAGTGTATTAGGCATCAAATGCATAAACTTTTGATATTTTTACCATAGGCATTTCCAATTGCAGTACCATCTCTAAACCCTAAGAGTATTGCAAGGCAAAGAATTATTAGTGTGTAGTTAATCTTTGGAGAGTAAATATGACCCTCTTTGCTTTTAGATGTATGAATAATCTTCACCCAAGGGAAGCAACTTAGAGCCATAGATTGTTTTATAATTGAGAAGGTTGTTGAGATCAAGGCCTGACTGGCAACATGGTCACTAAAGTGGCAATAACAAACCTTGGCCAATACACACTGTGTGGAATTGATTTGTAGAATATACTACTTATGTCTTGTGGATTGCGAATTGAAAATAAGTTGCTTCCCTGAGTATGTCAGCATCATAGAAGGATACACTAGACAAGTGAAAGCAATCTGCAATGTAAAATCCCAATTTTATCATCAAAATGCAAATGAAAAAATTAATTGCAACTGTAGCAATTTAGTCTTTTGAAATCAGTTAAACCTGGATAGAAGCCTTATTGAAGTGGCCCAAGTCAGTAAACATAGCCTCAGAACCTGGTTTAAATAGAGACACAACATATTTCTCTTAGGCTCTCTTTGTAATCCTTGGAGTAAGTTGTACATGTTTTGTTTAGTTTTCAAAGTTTATAAGTCCTACCTTTGTTTTAAGTTTAGACAATGTCTCTTCTTTGAATCTGCTCAATCTATATGTTGTCTTCTATTTTGTGTGGGTACAAAATGCAGAAAATCTACATTCCAAGTGAAAGGTACTTTGTTGCATTGTTGTATTTTTCTTTTGGACATTTGATATGTTTTTGTATCATGCTAGTGAAGAAACACTGACCCTACATTCAATCAATCCTTTTTGCAATTGTATACTAAATTTCCTTGACAATAGGGCAAAAAAAAATCAAATTCAAAATACTGGTACTTTCCTTGCAACAGGCTTCCTCATAGCTCCAACTTGAGTTACCAAAACTTTTCCAAGTGGCACCGCCGAATGCTTGAAAAAAGAGCCAAATGCATATGAATCTAAGCACAACAACCAAGGACATGGAAAAATAGAAGGCAAACAAAATCAAGAATAGAACTTGATCATACATATTGCTTTCCAACAAGAGCTTTAGTCCCATGCCCAAAATAGTAAGAAAAAAATTAGAAGCAATCTCCACCATGGATTCTTTAAATTATATATTGATAATCACAAAGTAAAATGTTGTTATGCATTCTTTCTTCAACCTAAATTTCAACTATAAAGCTTCTTTAAAATTACTTATATATATAAAACGAAATTTCTAAATTTAATATGTGATTTTGAAATAAGGTTTTAAAATGTCACAAGGAATAATTTGTTATTGGTGGATGTCGACAATTAGCCCATTCTAAAAATTTCCTGCTTCTACCATATGAGCATTTCCCAACAATTCCATTTCAGCAGCTCTAGCACCACACAACACCTCTGGAACTCCATTGTCTTTACAATAGTTTCCTAGGTTGCCATCAATTCTCCTCCCAAAAGCTACATCCTCTACATTGACTTGAGAAAAACCTCCACTGTCCAACCCAAAAGAAGATGTTACACCAAATAAACTCATACTTGCTTGCTTCTCTCATTTCACCATGTTTCGTTCATTGTCACACTCACTGAAGCATGAAGACTTGAATAACCTATATAAATTATAGACTAGCCATGTCTTCTTTGCATGCACACACTTGTTGACAAAAGTGAAACCCTAATCACCAACTAGCAGGGGAAAATCTATAGCACAATAGTGAAAATCCCCAAGCCCCTTGGAAACTACATTCTTTCTTGCCTCGTGAAGCTAGAATCTTTTGCAGTCATTAATCCAGGCCAATAATAAGCCAACAAATTTAAAGCAAGTTAACTTTTGAACATATTTGCATCTCGGATTTACCATTTTTTAATAAAATCCCTAAACAATATGTATTTTGATTGGCCAATGTAGCGTGTGTTAATCACTCATTATGGGTTGAAGCCTCTGTAATAGTTCCCTTGGTAGGAACTAAAAATAGGACTGTAAACCATAAAGGAGATGTGCATGCTGCATTTTTACTTTTGAAATCCATGGGAATGCATTTAAAACCATGTTTGTAGTTCAACAACTTGAGATTAGGTAGTTGGGAGGGTTGTACCATCCATTCTCTATAGAGGAAGGTAAGTGTAGAGGAAATAGAGGGTATTTGAGCAACAATAAAGGCATTAGGTATCTCATACTCCCCACATTCTTTACATCTATGATCCTTATCTTGATTTTGGGAAATGATTTTGGTGGATGATGTTGATACAAAAGTGTTAGGATCAATATATGATGCATATGGTAAATGATGGCAAAGGAATGAAAACATATACACTAGGAAAATGATGTGTTTTATTATAAGGACCCTCCAATAATCTATAGTATTGAAATAGTTTAGGATCCATGACTTCTACACTATTGTGCATAAATTTGATGCACCAATGGTATGTTGATATGATTGCATGCATGGTATGGATCCACAAGTGACCAAGAAAGATGTTATATTGGAGTTCAAGATTAATTATGTGCAACAAGGTGTTTTGTAGGACTAGATCCACTTGAATTAGAAGCCAAATGATTCCCTTGGATTCTCTCTTTAAATCATCATATGCTCTAAAATGGTTATTTTATTTTTGGGCTTTCACGTTACTTTAAAAACATCCTAAATAATTTATTATCTTGTACATGTATATGTATTCAAACTAGACACACCATCTATAACATGATTCATTTTACTATGTTATTATTGATAATAGCCTCTATATGGAGTGTGTTGGTATGGGGTGATTGAACATGCTGAACATGAGATGCTAACAAGTTCTTTGGAGGAACTTCTAGGTTTTTTTGAACAAAGTGAGGATAAAAAAGAAATTTTGTAGCAAAATGGTGTAGTAATGACTGATTTATTCAATGAGCTTCCTAGTTTTATTAATGAAGATGAAGAACGCATACTTGTACTAACACATTAACAAGTTTTAAGCAACAAAATGATGAAAATCACTTTGACAAGGTGTTGGTTCATCAAGGAGCGAGTGAAGACACCCTCATCTTGAGAAGTGAAGTTATCCTTGAACTAAATGAGGCCCAAGGCTTGTTTGTCAAGGTAAAGGCTTTGATGTCTTTAGTAATCAATAAGTTAATCATGAAGTTGAGATAGGACATGTGCATAAGAATGTTAATGAAGAGTTTGATGAAGACTTTTTCACAAGCACAATAGAGGAGTTTTATTCAAATCTTGTTGATAAGGAAACACTTCTTAAATCTGAAATTTGTGAACAACATAATGAAATGGAGAAAGAAGACATGATTTCTCTTGTAAGACATGAGTTACCCCATGCCAATCATCATAGTAAAGTTGAATAAATACTTCATAAGAAAGAAAGCAACAAGAAGATTTCCAAGTTCGTCATTTCAAGAGGATGTCCTATTAGGCATATTGCCAGGACTAAGGCTAGCTAAGAAATACCAATCATGTTTGCACCCAAACATGAGTTTTCCATTTAAAATGGAGTTGATCATGAAGTTGTAGCAAAAGAAGAAGGGTTGCAACTTACTTGTCCATTCCAGAATAGTAGTGTGCATACTCAAAATGGAGAAGTAAGAGGTTTTGTATATATTCTTCATGAATTTTAGCACCTATTGGTTGGATTTCTATTTGTGTCTCATCGTTCTCTAGTTGTTCAAAATCATATGAAGCATTGCATGCTAGCCAAGAAGGGAAGTTACTTCAAAGAACCACTTAATGGTTTTGTTTGACCAAGTTTCAGTTATAGTTAGTCTAGGATTAGGTTAGTTTTCCATTCCAATAAGTGTTGGTCCACATGTTTTGTCAAGTTTTGTTTTCCTCCAAGTGTTGGTTACAATTTTTTTTCCAAGTTGTGTTAGTTTTGAGTGTTGGTTTTAGTTTTCTTTCCTATTTTTTGAGTGTCTTGTAGTTATGCCTAGTCTAATTTTGAGTTGTTTCAGGTCTCTTGTTGAATCCATGCCCAATGGATAGGTTAAGGCAACTGGTCTTTTATATTTTAGCAAGCAAAACCCTCTTAGAGGTCACCAAAGATGTTGAGATTTTTGTGTCAAATGACATTTGAAAATTTAGGAAAAGTTTTTAATACAGTTAAATATGGTCAAAAAGTGATCAAAAGATATAAGATGCGAATTACAAATTTTTGAGCCACATTTAGGTGTTATCATGTAAAAAAATCAAAATCCCTATCACCACTTCCAATGCTCAAGTGAGAAATGGGAGGGGAAAAAAACCTAATGAGTTTGTTTTTCCTTTACTTTTCTACACACGTAATAGAGAGTTTCAAGGGTTTGTTATTTATTGCATTAAAAGAGAGCTTCATACACGACAACAAATCAACACCTTGTTTCTTAGATCATATCCATGGTGTAGGTTTTCCTCATGCCCTTTTGTATTTCCTCTATTTTTTCCTTAACATATGCTTCGTGTTGTTAAAGCTTTTAGTACTTCTAAAGGTATTCTTGAGTTGAGCATGTGTTTTAGACAAATAGCTTAGATGTGATCCACATCGGGTTGGAAAAATGGTCGAAGCTTGATCTAGTTCTTTTTATTTTTTTTAGTCATTGACATTATATGTTCGTGTATCTTGATGTTGCATATCATACACCTTGTGTGTGTCCCTTTGTGCTTATGTTGGTTTGACATAGGATCTTGAATCCTGGGGGCTTGGCCACCTCCTTTGATCTTTGTTGGACCTAGACCATCCACATTGGTAAACTTAGACCCCTCGTGAATGTCTACTTTAGTGTGAGTTTGGAGCAAGTTCCTTCTCTCACTAAAGTGGGGGCTAAGTGTAGTGTAGAAAAAAGTAACCTTTTTTCACACTTATTTTGGGAATGAATAATTAATAATAAAATGGACTTAAAGGTGCCTTATTTAGGGTGTTGTAAATTGCATCCTAACACTTTCATACTAATCTAGGACTTCATTAATTAATTGGGCTTATTTATGCCTTATTCAAGGCCCTATTTTGCATCCACAAGCCTTATTAAATGCATTTTTCTATGGATAATCTCAACACTTATTAAATAACAAATCGTAATTCAATGTTATGGTTTATGTGTTCTAGATCTGGTAATTTGGGACTCATGCTGGGACTCATACGCCACCTTGAGAATATGATTCCCACTCTAATCAGGACCCATTATGAATTCAATTCTTGGTAGGATTTTCTTCTCCTAGATCTGATGTCAACTTATGGTGTAATTTCAGGAAATTTGGCATAAACAATTATAAATACAAGGTTATTTCACATAGCTTCATCCTAGATTTGGATAAGCAATCAAGAGAACTTTCACAAGAGTTCACAAGAGCATTCAAGAGCATTCAAAGGTAGATATGAAGAAGATTCTTGCAGCAATTCAAGATCCATCATCATAAAGCATCAAGCATGTTGTTGAGCTAGTGTTGTGATGTAGCATTCAAGATCCAAGTTAAGTATTGTTCCACATCTAATTCAAGATCAAGATCTACATTCTTCATGGCCACTTCATGTTAGATTGCAGATTTACATTTCAAGACATCATTCAAGGTATCATTGTTCATGTTTCATGTTTCATACATTTCATGTTCATGTTTCATTGTTTCATCATAAGGTTACATTACCTAAACGGGGTTTGACTAATTAAAACCCCTATTTCCTAACAATCAACGAGTTTCTCTCTCTCTACATGTGTGATTGTAGATCTAGGTGTTTTGGAACTTGAAGATCCTTTAAACACTAATTTGCAAGATTGAGGAAAGTTGTCAAGACGTTGTGATCTTCATGGAAAGTCATCGACAACGTAGAATTCAAGCTTTCAGACTCAGAGATCTGGTAGAAGAGAAGCTACAGTAGACCACTAGAGGATACCTAAGTTTCATCCAAACCCTAATATTGGGACTAAATTTCCAGCTTGGGCATATGAGTTTCAGTACAACACTTTTGTCAGATTCAAAAGATCTAGATCAGTCACCGAGAGATTCCAATTTCTTCCTAGAAACCCCAGTCTAGGACTAAATCACCCATATTGGTATATGAATCCTAGTGAGCATAAAATAGCATAATTTTAGGGTCTCAGATCTTTTTTTGACCACATCTTTCTTTCAGGTACCTCTCTGTTCATTCTCAGTTTATTGCCTTGATTTTTAGTTTCATTTCCTAGGTCATTTAGTTAGGTTTGCATAATACTTTCAACTCTTTCTTTCTAAGCATTAAATCTTAGTGGTGAACCCCCTTTTGATTTTAATCACACCCCTAAGACACCTTATTGCAAATCTCTTTTCCTAATTTTATCCCTAGATTGAGATCTCTAGGCTTTCCTTTAATGAAACATAAGTGAAATAGGTCAAGGAACCCTAATTCCCCCTTTAGTTCCATCTCCCAAAAGATTAGGACACTATTTTGCAAGGGTTCAACAAGAATAAATGTTAAGAAGTCAATGAAAACCTTGGTGATCACCTTGATTGATAAAAAAAAAAAGGTAATCTATGATTGACCAAATAATAGTAGGTTCAATCACATATTGTTAAATATGATAATGCACAAAATAATTACAAGTTGGAAAACACTTTGTGTTTCATTCTCCATGCTTGAACCTAAAGGGTGAAGATCACATAGAGGATTTATAGGTGGAGAATACAAAAAAATACCAAATTGGGGTGAGGGGTGATTAAGCAATTGGTTTGTTACTTATAAAGGATTTCAGAATAGTATGAGGGTTGCAAGTTTTATAACAACCAATGTTTTCCAACCTGGAATATTACAAAATAGTATGAATGCAATAAAAAACTTTTGTGATTAACACAATAACAACCCAATTGGTTTGTCACCCTTGATCTCAATTTGATTAAACACCCAATGTTGTTTTCCAACATGCAATTATATATAGAAAATATGAATGTAATGAAGAAATTTTGTTTAGTACATAGTAAGAATGCAATGAAGATCACCTTCAAAATTTATGTAGACTAGATTGAAAGAGATAGATAAAATATAATGTATTGAGTGAAGAAATTCTCCTAGTTTTTGAAAAGTTGAGGAAGGTGCATGTGCAATATGCAAAATGGGAAAATTCCAATGCAGAACTCGAGTAGTAGGTAGTAGAATGTATGTAATGAAAAAGGAATTTGCTCTAAAATCACTTGAAAATAAGTAGACCAAAGTGAATGAGATAGATAATTTATTGACTAGAGAGATTGTTCCTGCTCTTGATAAGTTGATGAAGGAGCCTTGTCTAGTATGTTCAATGGGAAAATTCTAATTCAAAACCAAAGGTAGCAGGTACTAGAATGCATGGAATGAAAAATTAATCTTCTATGAAAGCACTTGAAAAGAAGCACAACAAAATGAATGTGATGGATAATGTATTGACTAAAGAGATCCTTCATGCTCTTGAGAAATCGAGGAAGGTCTATGTGTAGTATATGCAATGGGAAAATGGAAATGCACAAGTGGACAAATAGAAGAGGCTTTGTATTACATAATAATTTGTGCATGCAAGAAAGTGAGAGATGATGCTATGGGTGGAGTTGAACAAGTAAATTCTATCATGAATAGCTTCTACAAAATAATATATTTTCCACTATGAACTGTAGTAATGATTTTATCTATTAGTTTTGAAGCTTCATAAGTGTCACTTTCCAGACTAATAACTTGTAATTTTCATGTGACATATTACACGAAATTGTCTTGTCCATCAAAAAAATTTCTTGAACTTCCCTAACTTATTATCCTTTTCAAAAAGAGTACATAGGAATTTTAATATTCTTGCTCTTCAAACAAATTTTAGTGCATTCCACTTAATTATCACCTCACCTTGGCTAACTCGGTTTTCCCCATTTCAATTGAATGAGATAAAAGAGGAGTTAGCCAAAGTGTGGTGAACGTTGATTAGAAATGCATTAAACGCTAGCTTCAAGAGAAAGATTATTCAAATTACTTTGTACTTGCCTTAAAAGGATAATAGTTAGGAAGTTTTTGAAAAGTTTTGATGGACAAGACAACTTAGGTGCTCTATCTCCAAGGAAAATTACAAGTTATTGGTAGAATTAAATGTAGACAACATGAGTCTAATGAAAGCCTTTAGTTTTGTAGATATTAAGAATGTAATGAAGTTCATTCACCTTCATAATTTAAAGCAACTCTTACTTACACTAAAAAAGTTACACAATTTCCTTATATGATTTACAACAAGTTGTGTGGGTTGTAGGTTTATTAACACCCAATATTTTTGAATTTAATTACATTCTTACTACCTAATTGACAAAAGGTTCTCAAGAAAATCACAAAACCTATCAGATTGAGGTGAGGAGTGAGTAACCAATTGGTTGTTACTTGTAAGGGTTTTAAAACATTATGTGGATTACAAATTTCATAAACTAGTGCTTTGCAACCTAGAAGTTTACAAAATAATACATGAATTTCTTGAAAATATTTTGTTATTTAGATAGTAGGAATGTAATAGAAGGCACCATTTTATAAACACCTAGTGTTTTCCAACAACCATTAACACTGTATGATTACAGGTTGGAAAACACAGTGGGAGGTGAGTGCATGATTTATGAAACCTCCAACCAACATAATGTTGTAAAAACCTCTATGGATGCAACTAATCTCCTAGAAAAATGTGCCTATGTACATACAAAAATGCATAAAAACATACATAAAAACATACAAAGAAACATACATAACATGATCGAATGACATAGTGTGGGGCCCACCAAGACAGATGATAAAAGTGATGAAACCAACAGAAAGGAGGAAATGTCACAATGAGGGAAGTGAGGAGATAACAATGACATCAACTTATTTTTCTTGACTAACCAATTGTGTTGTTACGTCTAGAGGGTTTTACAACATTGTGTGGGTTGCAATTTTCTTAGCACCTAGTGTTTCCCAATTTCATTACATTCTTACTATCTAATTTAAAAAAGGTTCTCAAGACAATCACAAAACATATGAAATTGAGGTGAGGGATGAGTAACCAATTGGGTTGTTACTTGTATAAAGGGTTTTAAAACATTATGTGGGCTGCAAATTTCATAAAACTAGTGCTTTGCAACCTAGAATTTTACAAAACAATATGAATGTCTTAAAAAGCTTTTGTATTTTGATAGTAGGAATGTAATGAAAGGCACCATTTTATAAACATCTAGATTTTTCCAACAACCATGAACACTTTGTATGATTGCAGGTTAGAAAACATAATGGGAGGTGAGTATATATATATATAATGTTAGTTGTAAAGGGTTTTAAAACATTAAGTGGGTTGCAGGTTTCATAAAACCTAGTGTTTTCCAACCTAGGATTTTATAAAACAGTATGAATATCATGAAAAGCTTTTGTTATTTAGTTAGTACAAATGTAATGAAAGACATCATTTGATAAACACCCAATGTTTTCCAACAACCATTAACACTCTATGATTGTAGGTTGGAAAATATAGTGGAAGCTGAGTAAATAATTTATTGAGTCTTGAGCTTTTTGTCCATTTGAAATTATGATTTTAAAAACCTTTTGATGCTGCCATATTTTTTCGGCAACAAGATAGGTGATGGCACATGATAAAACATTCATTAGCTCTATTTGTCAAGTCTTTCTGTCGATGTGTTTTATCTGAATATTGTCATGGGGGATGGGGAGTAATGTTATATTGCTTCAGGCTAGAAATTATATCAAGCCTTCCTTTTTATTGAGTCTTGTTATTATTCTATTAGATTTCAATAGACATATTTTGTACAAGATTTATGATAGAATTTAGAATTTGTTAAACTCAATGTGTTCTAGGATTAATGAGGCTTGTATGACTTCTCCATATTCAACAAGCATTGGAGATACACTGACACTATTAAAAGGCATGCTTATGTTGCAAACAAAGGTGACAAGACAAAAATAAGGGCTTACTGCAAGTTGGAAGCTGAGGAGGACTTACATATAAGTGGGTGTTTTACTATGATGTTCCTAATGATCAACACATATGTATTGAGATAGTACAAGTTAGAGCTTATTGTAGCCTTATCCTCTATGACAATCCCTATGTAGATGAAATTTTGAACAAGTTTGTTTATGTCCCTTGATTACAATCTTAGCTCCATGATATTCTAATCTATATAAAAAATTATGTGGTCTATAGATTTACAACGGTATTTTATTTTTTATTAGATTTTTTTTTTTAGATAGACTTTTGAATTTCTATAGGTAGTTTGTGTTGATTTCTATTGAATTCTCTTATTAAAAACCATCCAACCTACACAATATTGTAAAAGCCTCTACACATTCAAGCCAAATGAAAATCCTTATTTTTCCCACTGCTTCAAATTTGCTAGTGTGGTGGGTTGCATAAGAAGCTATCTGTGCACCTTAGGCAGGAAGGCTAATGTGCCTAAGACATGTGTTCTAAATTGTAACAAGTATTGTTATTGGAAAACACTTTATGTTGTGGGTTTTCTCATTCTATAGGTTGAAAGTGAAAGGCTTGAGAGCAGGGGGTGGAGTTGTAGGTGGAGGAGATGAAAAACCAACTAAATTGAGGTGAGGGGTTTCTAAGCCATTGGGTTGTTGTTTGTAAAGGGTTTTAAAATATTACATGGGTTGCAGATTTCATAAAACTACTATTTTCCAACCTAGAATTTAACAAATTAGTATGAATGTCTTGAAAATATTTTGTTATTTAGATAGTACGAATGTAATGAAATCCACCTTCAAAATTTATAATAAGTCTTACACAGAGTAAAAATTGCATTTCACTTTCTTAATATGATCCAAATATACATGCACTGTAATATGATTGTAGGTTGGAAAACATAGTGGGAGGTGACTACATGATTATTGAAACCTCTAACCCACACAATATTGTAAAAACTTCTACACAATGAACCCAAATGAAAACCCTTGGAAAATGAAATCCCATCTTTGCAATGAATAGTCATTAAATTATTCATAGTGCCTAGGTAGAATGGAAAAATGGCATATATTTATGGTAGATATACATACCTACTAAGCTAGCTTCCCAATCCTATCACATGTGTTTTTGTAGGGAGAATGGCCACTCTACTTTGGCCTCTAAACCCCTACAACTCCCTTTCGACCTTGACAAAAACCTTCAAAATGAGAATGTCGAAAATGGTGATGTTATGGGCTTTATGTGGTTTTAAAAATATATCATTAATTACAAAACCCACATTGTATTTTTCCAACCTGGTTATATATTCTAAATGGTTTCTAGTTTCACTAAATGCTCATCAAGTATTCAGTGACAACATTAAAATGACAAAATAAAAATAAAAACCCTCAACACAAAAGTGCATAAACAACTTTACATTTTACAACAAATAAAAACAAACACAAAACATAACATAACAAAAATCCAAATGAAAACCCATCTTCATAGTGAATAGCCATTCAATACTTCACAGTTCCTAGGAAAAATGGAAGAGTGGCATATATTTCTGATAGATATACATACTTGCTAGCTAGCTAGCTATCTAGGTCTGTTAAATATGTTTTGGTAGTGAGAGTGGTCACTTTGGTTCAACCTTTAAATGCCTACAACTCCCTTATACACTCTCCAACAACCTCCAAAATGTGAATGTTGAAAATGGCAACATTTTTAGCTTTTTCTTTGTTCCAAATTTTTATTTTGAAATGGTCAGCTTTTGGGTTTTTTGTGCATTCCAAATTATGATTTTGAAAACCCACTGACATTGCCACATTTTTTTGACGATAGGATAGGTGACAAAACTCCAAACAACACACACCTAGATGTTTGTTAGTACACTCCATCAAGTCTTTCTATCAGTACATTTTGTACAATGTGTGGGATGGGGGATGGGGGTTATGCTATAATGTTACATGTACATAGGTGTTTTTTGTCAGGAGATCAGCTTCTCCCTTTTACTTCCTCCCAATAAAAAAAATTATATTTATGTCAAAGGTATTTCCTTATTTGAGCTTCACAAGCTCATTTTTCCTACAGATGGTTGAAAAGCAATGGGATACCATTGATGAAAGTTAAAGGAATCTCAACCGTCCATCATTTTTTACCATTTTTCAGTTGTTTTTTGCTAGTTTTGTGTTGCTTTCCCCACTGCTATCGATTTCTTATCTCCTTGGTATTGACCTTTCACTTCTCCAATTTTGCAAGCTATAACTTGAAAATAAAGTTTTGATGAGGGTTTTAGAGTATGACTATTAAAATGAAAATTACTGCCAAGATCCTAATAATGATCACATTTAGCTTTTAAAATTACAACGTCCTTTACCCTATGTAGTTAAGTATAACTTAGCATAATTAAAATATATTGTATATTTTATATAATAAAAAATAAATCATAAATAATATAATTATATTACTTATTATATATTTTATTCTTTTAAAAAACTATCTTATTTGAGCTTCACAAGCTCATTTTTCCTATGAATGGTTGAAAAGCAACAAGAGACCCTCGATGACAGTTAAATGAATCTCAACCGTCCATCAATTTTTGAAATTTTTTGGCTATTTTCGGCTAGTTTTGTGTTGCTTTCCCTACTGCTATCGGTTTCCTTCATGGTATTGATGTTTCACTTCTCCAATTTGGTGAGCTACAACTTGAAAATAAATTTTTGACAAGGGTTTTAGAGTATGATTAGTAAAATGAAAATTATGGCCAAGATCATAATAATGAACACATTTATGTTTTAAAATAAAATGAAAATTACATCCAAGATCCTAATAATGATTGCATTTAGGTTTTAAATTTATGACATCCTTTATCCTACGTAGTTAATTATAAGTTAGCATAATTAATATATAATGTATATTTTATATAATAAAAATAAATTATAAATAATATAATTATATTACTTATTATATATCCTATTCTTTTAAAAATGTGCCATAGAAAAATGGCCCCTTGTCATTTTCATGGCCTTTTAGGTCTTGTTTCATGGCATTGGAACTATGTTTCTCTAATTTTATGTTGCAACATGGATTGAACATGCTTATTTAGGTACTAAAATTCAAAGAACGACATCTTGTGAAGGTGTTGTGGAGTGTTGTAAGAAATTTCTACATTCTTCTAGACTCTATTAATTATAATTCACCTAAAAATCACCTTTTTACTCATCAACAAGTCCTATTTTGAAGTGTTGTAAAGTCTTGTAACAAGCTTTCACACTTTTCTAGGCATATTTTAACTATTGATCCCCTTTTCATGCTTTATTTGACCCTGTCATGCTGTCATGTGCTTAATTAAGTGTATTTTTGAGTATTATCCTGACAAACAACATTAAATACAACATATTTCTTGACACACATTTTTAGGTCCTAGGTGGGACCCATTCACCATGGGTGGTGAATGAGTCCCCCTTGGCCCCAAATTCAAAATATTTTAAATTTCCTTTTGGTATTTTATTCAAAAACACTTGATGTTGGCCTATGATGAGGTATGAACAGGTAACTAAGGCATAAGTGTGTATAAATAAGTTATTTTCACCTCATTTGAATCCCAATTCATCAAGTTCACTTATTCACCTATTCATTCAAGCATTCAAGCATTTTACAACATCTTTTCTAGCACTATTCAAACACTTTGAAGCAACCATTAACATTACTTAAGACTTGCATCATCAAGGGTTTGGTAAGTTGATAACAATTGCATGTTGTTAGTTTATCATTCCTTTGCATTTCATTATTTTACTAAGGGTTTGATTACCAAAAGTGGGGTTTGACCAAGGCAAACCCTTATTCACTAATCCTCAACCATTTTCCCCCTATTGTATGTTTGTTTGCAGCCTTTCGTGTGTAGATTTGACAAGCTTTTTGGTGTTGAAGATTGGTTTAAAAGTCAACTAGGTGCTTCAAGTCAACTCAAGTCCATTTCAAACTTGGAGAAGGTTTTCTGTCTGTTTCCTACAAAATTGACTTTGGCAACCCAACAAGAAGTGATTTCCAAATCTGGTGTTGTAGAGCTGTCTCCTAATTTTTTAGAAATTTGGGAGAGGATTGATTCACCACCTATCATGAATGAGTCCCACCTTAGGACTAAACATCTAATTTTTTTCAAATTCTAGATCCCGATAGACAAAAACTTGTTCCCAACAGTTTTTCACCAGGAGGAGGACTAATTTGCCACCCTAGGCGAATGGGTCTTACTGTGAAATATTAGTGATTTCATTCAGCATCCCCAACATTCCAAATTCATCATACTTCACCCAGGTGCACTCAAATTCATCCCTTTTCTTTAAGTTTTACATATTTTCTTCATTTAGTTCATTGTTGCATTACATAATGTGTTTTCAAACATAGCTTAAATCTCACTTTTGCATTCATTTTCATTCATTTAGATCAGTTAATTGCATTTAGTTAACTTCATTTAAGTTAGAAAACATCACACACTACATAATTTGAATGAACAATTAGCATTATTGCTCCTATCTCTCTCCTTTTAGGTGAAAATCCCTACAAGAGCAAGAGTTTTCCATAGGAGCAAAAAATAAACAGTTAAAAAAACTTACCTTATTTGAGCTTCACAAGCTCATTTTTCCTATGGACGGTTGAAAAGCAACAAAAGACCCTCAATGGCAATTAAAAAAATCTCAATCTCGTCGGAGACAGTCAATTCTTGGGTCCAAAATCGTAAAAATGTTGGATCAATGTTTTCAAATTGGGATAATATCACTCTACAAAATTAGAAACATATGACTCTTCCATTTAAGGGAAGTTTGAAACAACTACAAAATAAAAATATAGATAGGAGTTCAATTAAATGGTCACCTCCATCTCAAGGTTTCTGAAAATTGAACTTTGATGGGGCATCCAAAAGTAACCGTGGTGTTTCGGGAGTAGGATTTTGCATCAGGGATGAAAAATGATTTCTCAAGGAAGCTAGACCGATATCTTTACCCCTAGGGATGAATAATATGGAAGAATCACTATCTCTTCTTTATGGGTTTCTCCTTGCAAAGCAATTGCAATTCAATGTAATACACATTGAAGGTGACTCATTAATAATAGTAAATGCTTGTAAAGAGAGATCATGTTTTAATTGGGCCCTAAGATATGTTTTGCATATAGTATGGAAAATTATAGATGAGTTTGAAGATGTTTAGATTTCTCATATCTACAGAGAAGGTAATGTTTTAGCATATCACATCACTAATGTAGGATGTTATAAAAAGATATTTTTTATATACATGATAGCAATAGCAACCATGACTACTCTAGAATTTAGGAACTAGAAGAATTAAGAAATGCAATCAAAGTTGATTACATTTCATTATGAGGATATCATTCTTTCTAATGATATGTAATCTACCCATTTAATTAAAATTGGTGTTGATATCAACATATCCTTTGTGGACAATTCATAGTGAATTTGAATTAAAGCATATGTTAGAAAGCATCTTAAATAATGATGGCGTGTCATTCTTCATGGGTATTCACACTAGCCTTAAAGGACGGTTATATACTACATAATGATGTTGGAATTTGACTAAATATTTGACTTGGGTCATGTTGCTTCATTCCTATAAATCTCCTCAAGATGGAAACATCATATGGATACAGTTTAATTATGATTTATTATGCAAACACTTCCTTTAAACACTTCGGCTTTCATTTTGCACATATGAGAATTTAAGGGAGAACTATGTTCTAACTACTTAGTTCTTCACACCTTTGTTCATAATGATAGCATGTACCATTCTAAAGCCAAAAATCAGATTTAAAAAGGTGGTTTCCAGATTATTCCTTGCAAAATAATAGCTTAGACAATAGTTGTTTTGTAGTGCACACATTTTCTTTAAACTAACAATAGTTGTAATTTTCTATTGAAGCAATAGTGAAATGGAGCTCCATCCTTGGAACTATAGGTATATTTTCCAGTTAAGCTGTGGGAAAATCCCATTAAAGAATATATTACATAGGAAGTGTTGAATTCAATGTTTAGGATTGATTGTGCATGGGTGAAAGAATGTATTTGAATTATCCGGGGTATTGAAGTCACTAGTTCACGAGCTTGAGGCCTCCTCTTCCCATCTCAGGTGATTTCTATATTTCACTCTAATGCTTTGGACTTAATTTAGTCCCTAAATGAAATTGAGGAATGTGATAGGAAATATATTAAGTTTCAATTCTAGATCGATAATGTCGTTCTTTGAGCAATTCAATAGTATAACTTTTATAGTGGAGAAAGGTTTATCGATGGTCTATTTCCTAGAAAATTAGTGCAAAAATGTCATGGTTTTGAGGAGATCTTCCATGCCATCTAGCTTACTCTTCAACACATAATTTATGAGAATATACTGTTGTGATCCCTAAGAAAAAACTGAAGGATTGTGTGCTTGTTATTGAAATTTGAGATTAAGGAAAAACTCTATGCTTTGTCTTTTCTCCAAGCATATACCCTTCAGCTGGTTAGTCAAAGCGTGCAATTAGATTTGCAGTTGCGGGTAAATTCTCTAGCTCAAATTTCAAACAGTGGCCAAAATGCCTAGGATCAGGATCAATTTTCCAATCATCCTCAAATGTCTTCCACCATAGAAAGAGTGTTGTCCCATATTCCTTCACACATGGAGCTTCAACATTTTTAGAACAATGGACGAAGGGCCTTCAAAATAATTTCACTGCAAACTAAGGGAGTGGATTAAAACTCTACAAATGGAAAAACATAATAGTTTTATAGTGGGTTTTTTGCATATAGGGTTTTCTGAATTTTGTAAAGGGTCTTCAATCTTGTATAGGGGTTAAATGTATTAATCAATGATCTTTATAAGGGTTAGAAAATGAACATTTTGAGTCGATTCATAGATAGTATTGTTCATAGAAGAAGTTGGTCAAGGTTTTTTATTCATTCCAGAAGCATTTTCATAGGTTTAGCCTAGGAAAATGCTAAATTTTGAATCATTAGCATTCTTTGTACAAACGATCTAATTGGATTTTGAAAGTATTTCATCTTTTCATGCTCAGAGCTATAACCAAAGGTTTTCTTACTAGTTCTTTCCTACTAGTATGCTCCCCAAAAGCAGTTTTTGTAATACTTTTTTTAAATGTTTAATAATATATTCTAGTGGCTTGCCACTTTCACCAAAAACACTATTTTCTATTATTCTTTATTTTTTTTTATAATTAGACATTTTGAAATATAAACCTTATTGATGGGTACATGTAGGATCATGATGGGCCAAAAAGAGGCAATATGATGGGTATGTGGCTGACAAATTTTTTTTACCCAAAATTGATGAAATGAAAACGGTTTTTAAAGGAAATTCTCATTTTTCCACCAATATAGATTATTCTTTACTTTGAATTTAATAAGTAACTATTATTCATTTTCTATTCAAATTATGACTAAAGTCCTAATTGATAGACTAATTGAAAAAAATCTATAGCTTTCAAATGGTATCATATTTTTTGAATCCAAAACATGCGTGACATTGTATGGTTCACATATTATAGGACTAAAAAAAGAAAAATTGAATTTCATGAAGTTTTGACCAAGTTAAGGTGGTCAGACATATGAGCTTTTATATTTTTTAAAAGTTGTAATAAAAAAATCATAATTAATTATTTACTCAGAAAAAAATTACAAAAAATTGTGCATCACATTAGGACATGAGTCCTCTACTTGTATCTAAAATATTATAAAAAATATATATCATTTTATTGTGGTTAGGGTGGTCAGATAGACACCTACTTATTTTTTCCCTGAAATTTAATTACTAATGCATTGAAATTTCAAATTTTCAGCAAATAGATTTTTTTTTTTAAACAAACCTAGTAGTTTAGAAACTACATTCATTTTTCTACAAATTCTATTCTTACATATTTTTGAAATAATATAGATAAATTATTCAAATTTTTATGTCAAGTTGCCTAACTCTGATTTTTCTAATTTTTTTGTCACTTAAGGCCTGGTTTTTCTATGATGATCCTACACATACCCTGATCCAAACCTTGAAATAAATCTAACTAACTTAATTAACATAATTCACCTAAATATATCAATTACCTTCTAATCTAATACTTATAAAATGAGTATAACTAACACTTTCAAAATGACATTGCTAAGTATCTGAAATAAAATTCTAAATTCCATTTATTAAAAAGAATTCCCTTTCAAAGATGTGTTTATCTATCACTAATTGAAAATTAAAACTAGCTTTAATCTCTATCAGAAACATTGTGTAAAAATATGAGAAACTTTTTTATTTGAGAACTAAATTTAAAAGCTAACACTTGAAATTAGATACTAATCTTGATTAAGATGATTTATAAATTTACTTAAATTAAATGGTAAATTTAATTGTAAATCTAATTTTTGAGGCTTTTTTAATTACACAAAATAAGTACTAAATGAGCTAGGAATGTAAACAAGAAAATTTTGTAATATTAATCATTTGAGAAATTGAAAATCACAAATTAATTCACAAGGACACATTGATATTAATTCCTTTTGTAATTTTTTTTTTTCCTTTTTAAAAGAAAGATCAAATACTATGTTTATTTTAAATCTCAACCATAATTGATTTATTGCATCTATAAAAATCACAAGCCCACTTGAAGGAAATCTCACTAATAATCCATAATTAGAAAGAAAATTCAAACAAAATTCAAACACTTGATTTATTGCATAAAGGTTTTCCTAACTAATAATAATAATTTAATTGAGATGGCTAGTAGATTTGAAATCCCATATTTTGTAGAGAAATATAGAGAACTCTTGATTTGTTACTAAATCTCATAAGTGTTTTGTTCATTTCTTTATGTTAATCCACTTAAATAGTTATTTCTTATTCACTTGTGTAAGAAAATCTAAAAATCAAGTAACTTCCACTTTTAAGAAATATATGGTTAACTAGATCACAATATTTTTACTTTTGTTATATTCTAAAATGAAAACTATATTTATTTATTTTGGTAATCAAATTTCATAATTACACTTATAACTTATTATTTAATTATTATGAATTACGAGAAAACATACATATATTAAATTTAATTTGACTAAAATAATTTTTATAGCCTTATAAAATTAAATTTAAAATACTTAAATTATTAATATATTAACCTAATTTTTTAAATATAATGTTAAAATTTATTATTTAATTATTAATATAATATATACTTATTTCATATTAAATTAAAATAAGATTCAAAAATTGTGAGTGGTATGGGGTGTCTCTCCACAACAAGGATGTGGAGAGACCACAACTATTAGCAATTTTCTCATGGTTTACAATTGAATTGACTCTGATTTGATGCCTATTTAGAGGGTCGGGGTCTGCATGGCATCTGACATTGGCAAACAAATTGAGTTGGTTTCAAGCTAGAAATTGGAAGTCTTTTCTTTGATTTCCCTTTTCACTCCACTCGAGTCTTCAGATTGGCATTAAGAATTTCATAATTTATTTTTTTAATGTTACTATGTGCCTCTGGTTTTGGTGGCTACAAGTAATGATGTTTGTTCCATGAACAATTTTGGCTTGATACAACCCATCTCCTAGTTGGTGTGATATGACAAGGCATATTGCATGATACGAGATAGGTTGAGGATGATAAGGAATTTTGGAAGGGCACAATGGAAGATGCACAATGTGGTAAGTTTGGAAATCCTAATAGAGGACATTCTTTATATATCAATAGTTGGGCATGTTTTTTTGCTATCCTTGGTTTTTTTTCTAGTGTGCTCTATGTGGTAGTCATGGCAGAGTGTTCAAAATTCAAGGTTGACATTTCTTCTAAGGTTGTGGTGAGTATAGGATAGGACACCCCCATCCAACTTGATTACAAGGTCTAATAGATTGTAATCAAGAACATCACTGACCAACAATTGAAAGGGTCATGTTGACGATTGATCCTCACGTAATGGTGGCTAGAAAGATGATTTTGGCCAAAGATTTTTTGGGGAGTCAAGAGACATTTTGGGTTAACACCCACACTATCTCTTGTTTCCTGGCATCTATGTTGAATGTAAGGACTCCCAAAATCAAGGCAATGGTCATGGTCTACAAAATCTTCAAAAAGAGCTCCAAGGCAGCTTGGAAAAGGTGATGAAATTGACTCTCTTGGGACATGGTACACCTCAGCCCTGCGATCTTTTGCTGGTTAGGGTTATGGGTGAGATCATAAAGATCTATCCCCTACTACTAGAGCTTAAAGGCATGGCATTAGTCAAGCACCATCAAATTACTTCCTATGGGGTCAATTTCCTGAAGAAGCTATTGATGTTGGAGCCAGTTACTAGTTTCAATTGGGTGGTAGATTTTGATCAATTTGCAAAGATGAATGGTTTCTAGCTGGTGTATGTGTGGTTGGGTAGGTTTCTTGGGGTTTGGTGTCAAATTTTAAAGTTTGTATAGTCTCATTTGTGTGGTGGTTAGTGCTTTCTTTTGGCTTTCGCCTCTATTTTTTGTATGCTTATGGTTTTTCGTCCTTGGTCTTAGGATAGTGATTGCAATAAAGTCTACAATTTTTAGTGGTTGAGGACTTCTGTAGTGACAAATGAATGGTGTTTGGATGGATAGTAGGGGTTTCTTCCTACAATTTTGCAACCTACATTGTAGACGTGATGTATTTTTTTTGAAATATAATATAATTATCTCTTATAAATTAAAAAAATAAAAAATTATTAAATAAATATGAATTACTTTAAAAAGATATTTTAAGGAATTTTTAATTATCAAATACTTTTATTAAATAAATATAAATTAAAAAAACCTAAATACAAAACCTTTTATATATATTAACTCAAATAATTAAAAATTAGAAGGCCACTCATTATAGTGAATGCCTATGACCTCTTTGCACAAGTCACTACCTACTAAGGGCTACAACCTATGCAAACAAGTTGCAAGACCATTTATTCTTATTTTAATAAATTTTAACATTAAAGTTTAAAATATATAAAGTTTAAAAATAATTAATTTTTAAATAAAGTTTAAATATAAAATTGTAAATGATATTTATTATGAGTCTAAATAAAATTTTAATTTAATTATTTTAAATAAAATTATAATATATTTAAAAAATTAAAAATTAAAAAAAAATTAATAAAATTTAATATAAATCTTTAAGTAGAATTTAATAAACTTTCATTTAGTGAAATAACATTAGTTTTTTTTATTCTTACATAAAATAATTTTCTCATAAAATCAGATTAAATTAAATTTTAACATAACATTTACATGCAAAATTGAAAGAATTTGGGTTAAAGAAATTTGTAACATTACTTTAAAACTTTTTCTTTGAAAAGAAATTTGTGCACATACAAGGGTGTTAGCTAAATAAATAAATTTAGATCAGAGCTCTTAAAAGAATTACCATTAAATTTTTTTGAAAGAATAATATTGAAAGAATGAATTAAAATGGGTAAATATTTAAGTTTAAATGAAGGGATTTTTTAGAAATATTTTCCAATAAAACAATTGTAACAACCCTCCATTTTGGCTCTTTGATCCGCATTGTTCTTCCCTGTTATGATTGTGTCTAATCATGCTTGGACTTTGGAACTCGATTACTTCTGATCGTGATTAGTTAAATGATGTGGAAGTTATATGTTGATGTGATGTTCTTTTACTCTGATGTTATCCTTATGGCATGATTTAGAATAACTTAGAAGATATCTAATTAAATGATGTTTATGCTATTGATCATATCAGTGATGTTAGATATGTCAGTTAGAGATACTATATTGGTGAAGGGGATGGATTGTATCACTCGCTTTCGAGCGCCCTACAATTTTGAGATTTCCTCTTGATGGCATGTTTGATCATAACATACATATATATGTTGCACGTTCGACATGTTCTTTGTTGCAGGTTTGCAGGTACATGACATCGACTCCACCTGGTTTCACAGGTGTGAGCGTGTCCATTTACCAACAAAAATTGATTGGGAGATAGTAGCTAGGTTTTTCGAACCAAGTCGTTACCCTAGTCATAGCGTGTTGTCGGGTTGTCGTCGGGGTCAGTTATTTTAACTTGGTCAGTTTCCCCTTAAGTGTTTATTTAATTTCAAGTTTAAGTTTATTCACTGATACATTTGGGTATTTTTTTTTAGGACGGGTCGTCGAAAAAAATACCAAAATGTATCAGTGATTAAATGACTTTTGAAATTTATAAATGATGATTGTTTTGTCTTATTGAGATGTTGGAAAATTAGTAATTAATTAATTAATTTAATTTAATTAATAAAAAAATCTAATTTTGAATTAGATTTATTTTATTGACTAATTAAATTAATAGGGATAAATTAAATCAATTTAGCCATGTTGGCATCATTAGATATTTGGATTAAATAAAACAAATTAGAAATATGTCTTATATTTTACTCCTAGAAATAAAGCTAAAAAATAATGTTATTATGAATTGTTGAATTATATTTTGTTAAAAGAAATTTATTTGACCTTGGGGTTGTAAATAGATTTTTATTTTAAAAAGGATATTATGCAAATTACACTTGGAAATAGAAATTATTTTATGATTTTGCAAAAATGAAATATCTTCATTTGGCAATAAGTTTGGTGGGTGAGTCCACTTTTTAGGGCTTTGACAAATTTGGAAGAAGGGCTTGCATAAGGAAATTAGGATTATTATTTTCATTTTTAATTTTGAAAATGGAGAATTCAAATTGGAGAGAAAAAAAAAATTGGATTGGTTTGGAAAAAAAAGAATTGGTGAAGGGAAGATTGAAAAATTGGAGAAGCTGAATTCAAAAGCAAGGGCAAGATCTCCATTAACAAATCTTCAAGCATTTGGAGAAAACAAAAGGTTTTTCTTTTTTTCCTTTTTTTCCCTTCTTGTTTTGGTTTCAATTAGTAATGATTTAGAATCTGTTCATGTTTCCTTTTAAAAGATTTAATCCTTTTGTTGCAAAGAAAATGCCCATCAAAAGAAAAAAAAAAAAAACAGATTGCAAGATTGAACAGATAAATAGTGAAAATCTTGGTTAAATTTGTGTGAAAATCTTCAAGCTGGGGTTTGGAATTTGAATAATAAAAATCCTTATTAGATCTTGTTTGTGAAATTCATTCTGTTTTTTCTTTTTACCAAAGAGGGTTTTGTTTTTTTTCATGATTTCGAATTTGAATGAAACTGAATAAATTTTAAAATAAAATAAAATTTATTTTAGTGTAACTTTTGAGGGTTTGCTAGGGGCTCACCCTCGCCGTGCCCCATGGGAGGTGTGGTAGAGGGAGCCACGCCTAGCTCCCCTGCCCGCGACCGCTCGCAGTGGAGGGAATGACTATGTTAAACACAGCCGCCGCCCACTGTGGTGGGTTCGGCTGTGGTTAACACAGCCGCACCACCACCGTCGGTTCGGCTGTGGTCAACACAGCCAACCTCACAGCTCGTCCCACGTCCCTATGGAGTGAGGGATCTTTCTTTTAAAAAAATCATTTTCTTTTAATTTTAAATATATTTTAATATTCTAATATTATATTATAATATTAAAATATTATTATATATAGGTTATAACTATATTTTAATATATATTATTATATTATATAATATTAAAATATTATTATATATTTGGTTATGAATATATTTTAATATTTAATATTATATTATATAATATTATAATATTATTATATATAGTTTAGCGATAAATTGGAATTGTAAATTGGTGGGTTTTAAATTGAATATTTAAAGAATAATTATATATTTATGATATGTGCTATTTAAATATAATTGATTTAAGGTGTTGATTTTAATTAATTGAATTTACTCAACTTATGTCTTGAACATGAAATCTTGGAGTCTTAAATGATATTTAAATATCTAAAATAGAACTTACTCTTAAATGATTACCGCATTGGTATTGAGGAAATGAAAATTGATATTTAATCAAATGTTTTACATAAAATATTGACTTGATTTATTTATTCTATGATGAAATATGGAATAAATGGTTTAATTTAAATGTTAAATTATTACGATATCTTGATTTTGATTATAATAGTGAAACTTAGAGATTATGAATACCTTAGTTCAATCAGGTAGTTTTAATCATTAGACTTTGATTATAGAACATGATTGAAGAGCTTAGGGTAATGAATGAGTTATTTTAATCAAAGAAATTTATTTGTCAATATGGATTTATTTATAATTTGATTTTGATTAATCATAGATTGATCAAGTAGAGTTGTATTATTGGTTTAAATTCTCTAATGTCGGCAAGAGGATTTAAGTATATACTATTTAGTGTAATTGAATGGAATATAATTGTGTTCAAGAAGAGATGTGTCTTAGTTGATTTATTTAATGCAAAGTTAAGATTAAGATGGAGTTATTTGATCTAAATGATTATTTACTAAAAGTTTAACTTATAGAACACAGTGGTTAAACTTAGAAGTAGTGAATGATTTAATGAATCATATGAGATTGAGTTGTTGACTTATTGCTATAAGAGTAGTTTATTTAATCCAGATGTCTTACAAATCAAGTAGATTTACTTATAGTATATGATTGAGGGACGTAGAGTGATTGATTGGTTTAATTCGAGTTGGATGATGTTATTTATTAATATGTTTTAATTTAGAATATGGCTATGAAATTTAGAGTAATTGAATGGTTGATATATATATTATGATATTGCTATCAGGATTCAACCGTGTAGTTTTGAGTCAAACTCATTGACCCATGTTTCATGAGTAGTGGTTCAACAAGAACCCATCTCTCATGATATCGAATGATATTGCTATCAAGATTCAACCGTGTAGTTTCGAGTCAAACTCATTGACCCATGTTTCATGAGTAGTGGTTCAACAAGAACCCATCTCTCATGATATCATAATTTGACACGCTGTGGAAAAATACCTCCTACTGATATATATATGTCAACATCGTGAAAGGAAATGAGTTTATATTAGATAAATGCAAGTCATGAAATCTGTGCTTGACTGGATTTAGGAAATCTGAACATTAGCTAACCTATTTGTCTGAAATGTTTTTAGTGTTTAATTGTTCGCCTTCGATGTTGTGGAATGAGAGTGAATGTTTTGAGAGTCTTCCAGATATGGGTTCATTTATTGGTATGGGTGGATTTACGTGAGTCAACCCTTGTTATATACTTTGGTTTCCATGTTATGAGAAAAGTTTGTTTGTCAAAATTACATCTTTAGACATTTAAAGAGCGTGTGATTATATGATTGTTGACTTTGAGTCATTTCTTGTTGATCATGTAAGTCTTCCAGTTGGGTTTCTTGAGATGATGATCATTGCCTTGTGTTTGGTTATTGTCTTTCTTGGGTAGAGCATGAGACTTGTATCAGTGGAAACCTAGTTCTTCATACGGGTTGTGTGGCCTAGTGATTAAAGGTTGAGTCGTGTTTTCAGTTCGTTATGTGGGTTATCTTTATGTTAGTCAACCTTGTGTTAGCCTTGGGTAGTGCACGCTTTGGTTTTAGTTTTGGACATCTGTAGTGATGTGGTACCTGTTGAGGTGAATTGACTAGGTGTGTTAAGTGTCAGTGCATTGGCTACCCTTGGCATGTGGTTGAGTTATGTGTTGTCAATAGGGGAGTGGCTTTCAAATGAGTGTCAGGCCCAAAGTGGTTCCAGGATAACTCGTGTGAGAGTTAGTTAATTAAGTGAAAATTAAAATAACTTACTAGGGAGAGAGTAGCTTTGAACATTAAATAAGATAATTTAGCCTCGCTCATTGGCTCAAGGGCTTGTACGAGACTTGAGATGAGTCGGGAAGGCCTGGAATGGCAAGATTGATATCTTGTCTTTTTGAGAGATAATCGGTTCTGCTCTGGTGTGCATGTGGGGCCGGGAGTCGGTTGAGGTTTCCAGGATATCCCGAGGGGGGCTGGGACCTAGGAAGACTTTCCAGAAGATCCCATGCAACCTTTGTGATGACACTCCTATGACAGCAGTCGGTATGGTGTTGTACCATGGGTGTTTATCATACAGTGATTGTACTCAATTTTGTACTCTAGAAGCATTATAACCATGATGTTAAGTGATGTGGTATATGTTCTTGTTTGTAGTTCAGTTTTGTGTTAGCCTGTGTCTAGTGGTAGATGGTCTTGTCTAGGAAATCCTTGTTACTATCTCCTAGCACAGAGGGAGTGGGGCCTTTGGGTTCCACGTGGTCGGGTGGTGTGCATCTTAATCCGTTGGTACTTCTTCTTGTTCGTGTGGTCGTGATTTCCAGTGGGAGAGCTCGTAGGAATCAGTTTCTTCTCATGCCTTGTTCTCTCAAGTTCTTATTGTATTTTATTACCCCTCATTAGTTATCGAGGTGGAATTTGTAAATTGTAATCATGATTATTGGAGTTACCTCATTCGGGGAGTGAGTGTTGTATTCTTATTGTTTAAATGTTCTTAATTGGAATCTTGAGGTATTTATTATCCTTGTTGTAATTTATCTTGTATGGGATGTATGTAATCTTAATTATGTAAGTGATTAATGTTTTGGTTTCATTTGAAGTTAATTGTTGTTTGGGTTTTAAATTAATCTTTGTCTCGTGGCCTTAGAGGTTGTTGGAAATGTGTATTCATCTTACATGTTATTGGTTCTTAAAAAAAATAAAAAATAAAATAAAAAATAAAATAAAATGGTACGTGTAAGTAGTGATTTGCAACTTCCTCTAGGGTTGCGTGGCGGGGCATTACACATGGTATCAGAGCCTAGGTTTAAACACTGGGAATTCTGGGATTATGTTGGACCCATTATGTTATAAGTTGTGTAGATTTATACTCTGGGCACTATGAGCTCATTGTATTGACCTAGTTGTTTTTCTCTTTCGTGTTGTTTTCCTTTTCGGTTGATTTCTCTTGTTTGCCCAGAAGTTGTCGTTAAGTGCTATATGTCCAATGGTGTAGAAAACCAGTGGGAAGGATAGGATCCTCGATGTAGCATGCAATGCACCGATATCCTTTCTATTGGAAGAATGCATTATGGACAATTGTGTAGTGTGTGATTTTGATGTGTTATGTGTGGTGGATGACAATCAGTTTTGTTGTTGTTTCCACCCTTGCATGTCTTTTGTTGAATGCTTTTGTGAGGGTTAGGCTCACAAGCCTACCAAGAGGTGTGTTTTGTTTGGCTTCCTTCTTGTTGCTTGGCCCTTTCATTGTGTAAAGGGCTGAGACCCTTGAGTGGTTCTTGAGTGTGGTTGTAGTGTGTTTCATGGGTGTGTTCCAAGTGCTTGTGGGGTGGAGATAGTCATAGGACCTCTTGCCTTGAGTGCCTTAGTATGGCGTTTTTGAGGGTGAAATTTCCCAACCTTGTCTTGTGTCATGGAGGAATGATGCTCATGTCTTGGAAGTTCTGTTTGACCTTGAGGGTGCCAAGGAGTTCCTTGGGTGTGGATTCTCTTTTGGAGTTTTTTTGTTTCCTTCTCTATGCGAGTATCTGATGCATGTTTTCTTGTGCTTTACCTCATTGTGCAAGTGATGGCCTAATTGACCCTATGTGGTTTTGAAGTTGCTTTTGCATGTTATATTTTATGGAAATTATGAAATATGGTAATAGGAAAATGAATGAACATGTTATTAGTTCATAGAGATTTGTGCATGCTCTCATGTGGTAGATGCATTTGTGTGAAAGTGATTGTGTGATGATGAAACCATGATTACATTCGTGCCTATGTTAGAACTGTAAATATCTTGTCTTCTCTCTCTTTCCATTGGGTTAACGAAGATGTTGTCCTTAAGTGTGTGTGGTATTGACACCCAGGGTATGCTATATCTTATGATAAAATCCTTATGTATTCATGAAGGTTGTTTTATTAGATCAAACCTTGGGTAAAGGACCTAAGTCCCCAAGTTGCATTCATAAACTGTGGAAAATGTATAGTACAAATAGAGAAATCATTTTTTAGTAAATAAGAGTTAGAGAGATGAAACTAGTGAAACAACTGCATGTTAAGGATAATCACATTATAGGTGCATATGTTGTTGGTGAGACCTATAGTCCCCAACTTTATTATTGAGTCTTAAGAGATCATATAGACACTAAGCTATTGTACCTAGATTCAAAATGCAAGAGTTAGATGAACGCTGAAATGATAATGTTGCACACCTTGCCTTGAGTAAACATTGTAATGATATCTCATTATGTGTGGCCTTGTGATGATTTCGGTGATGTGTATTGGTGCATATGGGTATTATGTATGTTAATCAGTGGATATGTGTTTTGGAATTTTGGTTGGTGGTTGCTTCACCATGTTAATTGTATAGATTGATAGTGTGCTTGGGTATGTTGTGTAATGCCCCTCTGTGTCGATTGCTTTGGACTTGGGTGTGAGTATTTGTGTGTGTTTCATTGATTATTGTGTTATTTGATTGTGTGAAAAATATCATATGTTAGTAGTCATGTTTAAATAATTAATTAAATCATAAGTGATTTGCAAGGTTATTTAAAATATGATTAGAAATTAAAATAATAATCAATTAAATTAAATCAAATGATTTAGAACAAATGATCAAATTAAACTAATTCGTTAAAAGTAAAAGTGATATTATTAGATAAATTGATTTAAATTGTTGAAGTTAATAATAATTATGTACAAAATAATCTTGAAAAGATAATTATTATAATAAGAAATTTAAATGGATAAGGAGATAGGAAGCTGAAGTGTTTTAAAGCAAGAAATGAAACTACACCTATAGAGCATCTGGAAGTCGAAGAGAACTGGAGAATATGAAAAATAAATAAATAAAGCAATAGATAAATATTAGTAGTAGTGGTAAAAATATTACATTTATTTTGAATCTTACAAATGGTTGTTTTTAATTATTTTAATGTGCATGTATTTATTTAATTTAAGTAATTGTGGAGATGATAAATAAATAAACAAATTAAAAGCTCAATTTTGTGGATTTGAATGTATTTAAATTTTATTTTTGGAGAAGTGACTTTTGGTATTCACAGGAAGAGGAATGAATGAAACTTTTGTGTGTGATTTTATTTAGGGGATTTTTGCTGGTAAAGGGGGCATTCTCTTTCCAATAGATTTTGGAGAAATTTGGCAGTCATTTTTCTATTATAGTATTGCATTCTTTTCTGATTCTGAAGAATTCATTGGGGATTAAGATTTAAGTTTGAGGGAGGATCTTGGAGCTGCTGCTGGAAGGATTGGATCGGCAAGAAGGATAAAGCTTCTACAGTTATCTACAAGCGTAGGATGCCAGGTTCTCCTTCTTTTAAATTATTTTCTTTATAGCATCAAATGAAATAATAATTCCTTACTGTGAATGGAATTTTCTCCTGGATTGAAATTTAATCCATGTACAAAATTCGTGAATCCTTAGAAATATTTGGGATTGTTTTCCAATCAAGAAAATCTTACTGGGGTTTGGGATTGTTATTTATTTAAAGTAGAATTTTGTTGGGATTCTGGAATTGAACAGTGTTACTGTAGTTTTGAGTTAAAAATAATAATTAAGCAAAAAAAGAAAATGTCATGTCTGGGAATTCGGGGTTGTGTAAATCCTCATATGTAGATAAATTTTACAAATATCTTCTGTGTTTAAATGTTTATATTGAAACAGAAAAATTGTACAATTGAAATTTATTTCCCTGTATTCAAAATATATTTTGTCTGCAATATATATATATATATATATGTATATATATATATAGATATCAGATATATATATAAATATATTGATGTATACACATATATATATATAAATGTAAAGAAAGTATAAGAAAAATTTAATTTAATTAAGATTCATAATTTTTTTCGCCATATTAAATTTGATTTGAATAATTTAAAAAAAGGCAGACTGGGTGATGGTTTGGCCTCGACCGTACCCACCACCCAGCTAGCCGTGGTTGGTGCGGCAGCCTACGGGCTACCACGGCAGTCCTTCGGACTGCTATGACAGTCCGTAGACTATCCACGGTAGTCTGTCGGACTGCGGTGGCAGTTCGTAGACTGCCCGCGGCTGGGTGGTTATCCCCGTGCATTGTATGGAAACTAATATTCATTTAAAATCGTATTTTAATTGTTGGCTTAAACAAAAATTTCATATAATTTTTAAGGCACATATATATATAATGTTATATAAATATATATATACATATATATATATATATATATATATATATATTTATATATATGTATTAATTTATTTAATTAGATTTCATTAATTTAACTGGTAATTTTATTAATTAATTATGTCTGTAATCAGTTTGGTTATTTTTCTAATATGATCAAAATAAAATTTTATTATAGTGAAGATATGGAAATAGAAAGGAATTCCTATTAATTTGTTAAATTGTGAAATTTGATAGGATAATATAGTAGAAGGGCAATTTGTGAACATATATATATATATATATATATATATATATATATATATATCAGCATTGATCGTTTTATTTTAAAGGTGTATTGGTGGAAATAGAATTGAATATAGAATTGAATAAGTTATCTTTTTATTCTTATTTTGTGAAGTTGTAGTCTTGTAGACTTGTTGGATTCTTCGAAAAGATCTATTCTCTTTCTACTTTCCCTCCTCGAAAAGAATTAAAATATATAGATTTGTAGTGGTTTTAAAAGGTATTTATGTGTGTAGATTTATTTAGATAGATTTAAGATTTTAAGGTGGTAAGTTCTAATATGTAGTTTAAGAATTTAGAATATTGTTATTATTGTCATTTTAAAGTATAGACAATTGGTCTTAAATGGTTTTCACAATTAATTTAAATATTGGAAGTGAATGTTAAGTTAGTATGGTGAAGGAGGAAATTTAAATGTATGGGTATGATTAGTGATTGATTAGGGTATTCTTGAATTGGATAGTTTATTGGTTAATGGGATTTTAATCTTTTAAAACTTGACTTCCTTTATATTCATTTAATGGTTGATTTGTAAGTTCTCTTTATGGATAAATCTTTTAGAATACTTGTGATGGTTGTCATGAATTGTTTTAGTTAATTGAGTAATTCAGATGGGTAAGTTGTAAAGTTATTTAGTTCTGGTCGTTATTTGATTGGTTAATAAATATTGTTTGCGATTGAATTTTTGGATATTGTTTATTTAAGTGTTTTTTGTGGAGTTGTGAGTGGTTGAGCATTTAAGGTGTTCTTAAATTTGGTGCCTTGGATGCCTAGTTGAATGCTTTTTGAAGGATTGTTTTTGGATGGTTCCATGTTGGTGTGAATGCTTTTGGAGGTTAGTTTTGATTCAAGGAATCCTTTGTCATTTAATTTGTGTTGCAATGTAATTGGGAACTTGTATTTTGTTGATGAGTTGTGGGTAGTTGATCTTCTTGGATTTCTGATTTAGTTTGTAGCAAAGTTGTTTATATAGTCTGGATGGGGTTGTTGATCTTATTTTAATGTATTCACTCATTATATTTGAATTGAAAATAGTTCTGGTGGCCTTGCAATTATTGTTGTCATTGCTATGTTGTTGATTTTATGAAGGTGATTTGTGTACCATTATAAGGGGGTTCTTGTGAGGAGAAAATTGAGGTCTCCCGTGGAATGCCTAGTTGGTGGCTTTTGGTTTCATTAAGTGATTTCGTTGAATTAAAGGTTGATTTTCTTGTGCGTTTTCCTATTTGAGGTAACACCATTGTTGATTTGCGGATGGGTCTTGATGAACCTTTCCCTTTTTATGGATTTTCTGATTTACTCGCATATTTGATGAAATTTTATCCTTGTGTTGGAATTATTGGAGAAATACTCACGTTGCTTCACTTTACCCTTGTTTGTGGGTTTTCATTCTTTTGGCTTCCAGAGGCTTGAGATTGATAATTGATGTTCTCTCTCTTTATGTGCCCTTGATGTGGCAAGTGTTTTGGTTTCATGAGTTTAAAAGGGTTGTACGGGAATTGTTGAGACTTCGATTATGTATTATAGCGAGATGGGTAATGCCTTGCATGCTTCTCAATTATGATCTAATGTTCTTGTTATGTTGTACAACCATTGGTTTCTTGGTTTTAGTTTGATGTTGTTGGGTCCCTAGGGAGAGTGGCTCCTCATGGGGGCCGACACCCTGTTTAAGGGGAAGGGCACAGGATAACCCACGAGTGAGTTGGTAATCAAGTGAAAACCTAATAATTAACTTAGGATGGTTGGGTAGTAATATCATTATAAGATTTAAAAATGGATGCCTCGTCTTCATTAGTGCTTCCGCAGACTAATGGAAGGCTAAGAAGGCCGTGGTTGGCAAGGTCATGGCATCGTCTTCATGAGAGGTTTACGGCTCCGCATGAGTCACCCTATGGACCGACACCTCCAGTTGGGAGGAAGGGAACAGGATAGCCATAGATGGGGGCCGGTGCCTCTAGTTGGGAGGAAGAGCATAGGATAACCCATGTAGGACTATGCGATGACACTCTCCCCTAGTTGCCCAGGTATTTTTTTACTTTATTGTGTTCCTCTGGAAGTAGGTTATGGGAGTTGGTTTAGATTGTTGTTTGAATTGATTTAAATTGATTATTTTTTTAATACATCTTTAGTATACTTTGTGGTCTTGTTGATCTCATTTATATTTGATTTACGGTCTCGTATTTTTATGGTACTGTGATATAATGTTATTGTATTGTTTAATTAAAATTTGGAATTGTATCATGTTTATTAATTCAGTTTGATTTGGAAGTATTTCATGATCATCCTTCGGTTACTTGTTTATTGATCATTGCTTTGATTTATGTAATAAGATTTATGATTTTAAGTTGTTTTGTTGACTCTTGGATGTTGTTGATTATGTCATCGTAATCCTTGAGTTTTATGATATGTTTGTATGGTGTTGAGTCTTGTGGTTCCCTGCTTGGATGTTATTGGTTGAGGTCTCTTTCTTGTTAGCTCCTAGCACGGGGGGTGGGTCTTCGGACTCACATGGTCGGGTGGAATGTGCTAAGCACCCCATTGGGTCCCTAGTCAAGGATTGAGAGGTGCGGATTGGTGCTGTTGCAGCGACTCCAGAGTTGAATTCATCTTGGAGCCAGTTATGATACTTTGTATTCATGTTTTCATTTGTATCATGTTATCTTATGTATGGTTTCCATTCATGGTTAGAAACACTTTTGTATCATTGTATCTCTAGAACATTGTACTGTAATGTAATGTTAAACTCGGTGTGATTATTGGCCATGGCAGTTGTTATTCATTGTGTTGAGTTAATTATGTATATGTTGTACTTACTTAGATGGTTTCTTATCAATGATTATCATGTATGTGTTATATTTGTTAATGTTTAATTTGTTATGGATTATATCTTTGGATTTTATTCTTTATTGTTGTTGTGTGGATCCAAGTCTCGTAATGACTCCTCATCTACCCCAAGGGATGTATGTGTTAGTGAATCTGCTTAAATGAAATTCATGTCATGTCTTAATGTGTATTACATGTATATGTATATGTATATGTTTATTTTTTTTTTAAAAAATAAAAAATTATGCAGTAATTATTGTTCATTTGTCCTTTGGGGTTCGGACGACGGGGCGTTACATGTTGATTTAGCATGAGCTGTTGCTGTTTTATGTTGAGGTATGGAGTGGTTCAGTATTGGAACCATTGATTATGTGTGATTTTATGGAGTTTGTACTAGGAGTGCTTGTAGGCTTCCAGGAGTAAGCCTGACCCTAGGGGGGAGGATGTAACACCCCTCCATTTTGGCTCTTTGATCGACATTGTTCTTCCCTGTTATGATTGTGTCTGATCATGCTTGGACTTTGGAACTTGATTACTTGTGATCATGATTAATTAAATGATGTGGAAGTTATATGTTGATGTGATGTTCTTTTACTCTGATGTTATCCTTATGGCATGATTTAGAATAACTTAGAAGATATATGATTAAATGATGTTTATGCTATTGATCATATCATTGATGTTAGATGCGTCAATTAGAGATACTGTATTGGTGAAGGGGATAGATTGTATCACTCGCTTGCGAGCGCCCTACAATTCCAAGATTTCCTCTTGATGGCGTGTTTGATCATAACATACATATATATGTTGCACGTTCGGCATGTTCTTTGTTGCAGGTTTGCAGGTACATGACATCGACTCCACCTGGTTTCACAAGTGTGAGCATATCCATTTACCAACAAAAATTGATTGGGAGATAGTAGCTAGGTTTTTTGAACCAAGTCGTCACCCTAGTCATAGCGTGTTGTCGGGTTGTCGTTGGGGTCAGTTGTTTTAACTTGGTCAGTTTCCCCTTAAGTGTTTATTTAATTTCAAGTTTAAGTTTATTAAATGACTTACGTAGTTTAATTAATGATTAAATGTGTTTAATTGCAAGTTAAAAGTGATTAAATGACTTTTGAAATTTATAAATGATGATTGTTTTGTCTTATTGAGATGTTGGAAAATTAGTGATTAATTAATTAATTTAATTTAATTCATAAAATAATCTAATTTTGAATTAGATTTATTTTATTGACTAATTAAATTAATAGGGATAAATTAAATCAATTTAGCCATGTTGGCATCATTACATATTTGGATTAAATAAAAAAAATTAGAAATATGTCTTATATTTTACTCCTAGAAATAAAGCTGAAAAATAGTGTTATGATGAATTGTTGGATTATATTTTGTTAAAAAAAATTTCTTTGACCTTGGGGTTGTAAATAGATTTTTATTTTAAAAAGGATATTATGCAAATTACACTTGGAAATAGAAATTGTTTTATGATTTTGCAAAAATGAAATATCTTCATTTGGCAATAAGTTTGGTGGGTGAGTCCACTTTTTAGGGCTTTGACAAATTTGGAAGAAAGGCTTGCATAAGGAAATTAGGATTATTATTTTCATTTTTAATTTTGAAAATGGAGACTTCAAATTGTAGAGCAAAAAAAAATTGGATTGGTTTGGAAAAAAAAGAATTGGTGAAGGGAAGATTGAAAAATTGGAGAAGCTGAATTCAAAAGCAAGGGCAAGATCTCCATTAACAAATCTTCAAGCATTTGGAGAAAACAAAAGGTTTCCTTTTTTTTTCTTGTTTTTCCTTCTTGTTTTGGTTTCAATTAGTAATAATTTAGAATCTGTTCATAACATTTCATTTTAAAATATTTAATTCTTTTGTTGCAATGAAAATACCCATCAAAAAAAAAAAACAGATTGCAAGATTGAATAGATAAATAGTGAAAATCTAGGTTAAATTTGTGTGAAAATCTTCAAGCTAGGGTTTGGAATTTCAATAATAAAAATCCTTATTAGATCTTGTTTGTGAAATTCGTTCTTTTTTTTCTTTTTACAAAAGAGGGTTTTGTTTTTTTTTATGATTTCGAATTTGAATGAAATTGAATAAATTTTAAAATAAAATAAAATTTATTTTAGTGTTTGTGAGGGGTTGCTGGGGGCTCACCCCCGCCGTGCCCCATGGGAGGCATGGTAGAGGGAGCCACGCCCAGCTCCCCTGCCCACGGCCGCCCGCAGTGGAGGGAATGACTGTGTTAAACACAGCCGCTGCCCACTGTGGTGGGTTCGGTTGTGGTTAACACAGTCGCACCACCACCGTGGGTTCGACTGTGGTCAACACAGCCGACCTCATAGCTCGGCCAACATCCCTATGGAGTGAGGGATCTTTCTTTTAAAAACTTTGTTTTCTTTTAATTTTAAATATATTTTAATATTCTAATATTATATTATAATATTTTAATATTATATTTTAATATTAAAATATTAATATATATAGGTTATAAATATATTTTAAGATTTATTTTTTTTTAATTCAAGGGGTAAACGCTTTTGACCGGAGCTATGAACCGGATACAACCATTCAACAATACCACCCCAATGGGGTTTGAACCTTGGTGGCAAGAACAACAATGCCACCTATAAACCATCACACCATGCCAATACCGGCTATTTTAAGATTTATTATTATATTATATAATATTAAAATATTATTATGTAATTGGTTATGAATATATTTTAATATTTAATATTATATTATATAATATTAGAATATTATTATATATAGTTTAGCGATAAATTGGAATTGTAAATTGGTGGGTTTTAAATTGAATATTTAAAGAATAATTATATATTTATGATATGTACTATTTAAATATAATTGATTTAAGGTGTTGATTTTAATTAATCAAATTTATTCAACTTATGTCTTGAATGGGAAATCTTGGAGTCTTAAATGATATTTAAATATCTAAAATAGAACTTACTCTTAAATGATTACTGCATTGGTATTGAGGAAATGAAAAATGATATTTAATCAAACGTTTTACATAAAATATTGACTTGATTTATTTATTTTATGATGAAATATGGAATAAATGGTTTAATTTAAATGTTAAATTATTACGGTATCTTGATTTTGATTATAATAGCGAAACTTAGAGATTATGAATACCTTAGTTCAATCAGGTAGTTTTAATCATTAGACTTTGATTATAGAACATGATTGAAGAGCTTAGGGTAATGAATGAGTTATTTTAATCAAAGGAATTTATTTGTCAATATGGATTTATTTATAATTTGATTTTGATTAATCATAGATTGATCAAGTAGAGTTGAATTATTGGTTTAAATTCTCTAATGTCAACAAGAGGATTTAAGTATATACTATTTAGTGTAATTGAACGGAATATAATTGTGTTTAAGAAGAGATGCGTCTTAGTTGATTTATTTAATGCAGAGTTAAGATTAAGATGGATTTATTTGATCTAAATGATTATTTACTAAAAGTTTAACTTATAGAACACAGTGGTTAAACTTAGAAGTAGCGAATGATTTAATGAATCATATGAGATTGAGTTGTTGACTTATTGCTATAAGAGTAATTTATTTAATCCAGATGTCTTACAAATCAAGTGGAATTACTTACAGTATATGATTGAGGGACATAGAGTGATTGATTGGTTTAATTCCAGTTCGATGATGTTATTTATTAATATGTTTTAATTTAGAATATGGCTATGAAATTTAGAGTAATTGAATGGTTGATATATATATATATATATATGTCAACGTCGTGAAAGGAAATGAGTTTATATTGGATAAATGCAAGTCATGAAATCTGTGCTTGACTGGATTTAGGAAATTTGAACATTAGCTTACCTATTTGTCTGAAATGTTTTTAGTGTTTAATTGTTCGCCTTCGATGTTGTGGAATGAGAGTGAATGTTTTGAGAGTCTTCCAAATATGGGTTCATTTATTGGTATGGGTGGTTGTACGTGAGTCAACCCTTGTGATGTACTTTGGTTTCCGTGTTATGAGAAAAGTTTGTTTGTCAAAATTACATCTTTAGATATTTAAAGAGCATGTGATTATATGATTGTTGACTTTGAGTCATTTCTTGTTGATCATGTAATTCTTCCAGTTGGGTTTCTTGAGATGATGATCGTTGCCTTGTGTTTGGTTATTGTCTTTCTTGGGTATCTGGAGCATGAGACTTGTATCAGTGGAAACCTGGTTCTTCATACGGGTTGTGTGACCTGGTGATTAAAGGTCGAGTCATGTTTTTAGTTCATTATGTGGGTTATCTTTATGTTAGTCAACATTGTGTTAGCCTTGGGTAGTGCACGCTTTGGTTTTAGTTTTGGACATCTGTAGTGATGTGGTACCTGTTGAGGTGTATTGACTAGGTGTGTTAAGTGTTAGTGCATTTGCTACCCTTGGCATGTGGTTGAGTTATGTGTTGTTGATAGGGGAGTGGCTTTCAAACCAGCGTCGGGTCCAAAGTGGTTCCAGGATAACTCGTGTGAGAGTCAGTTAATTAAGTGAAAATTAAAATAAGTTACTAGGGAGAGAGTAGCTTTAAACATTAAATAAGATAATTTAGCCTCGCTCATTGGCTCAAGGGCTTGTATGAGACTTGAGATGAGTCGGGAAGGCCTAGAATGGCAAGATCATTATCTTTCCTTTTCGAGAGATAATCAATTCCTCTCTGGTGTGCATGTGGGGCCGGCAGTCAGTTGAGGTTTCCAGGATATCCCTAGAGGGGGCCCGGGACCTAGGAAGAGTTGCCAAGAGATCCCATGCAACCTTTGTGATGACACTCCTCCTATGACAGCAGTTGGTATGGTGTTGTACCGTGGGTTTTTATCGTACAGTGATTGTACTCGATTTTGTACTCTAGAAGCATTGTAACCATGATGTTAAGTGATGTGGTATATGTTCTTGTTTGTAGTTTAGTTTTGTGTTAGCCTGTGTGTAGTGGTAGATGGTCTTGTCTAGGAAATCCTTGTTACTATCTCCTGGCACAGAGGGAGTGGGGCCTTTGGGTTCCACGTGGTCGGGTGGCGTGCATCTTAATCCGTTGGTACTTCTTCTTGTTCGTGTGGTCGTGATTTCCAGTGGGAGAGCTCGTGGGAATCAATTTCGTCTCATGCCTTGTTCTCTTAAATTTTTATTGTATTTTATTACCCCTCATTAGTTATCGAGGTGGAATTTGTAAATTGTAATCATGATTATTGGATTTACCTTATTCGGGGAATGAGTGTTGTAATCTTATTGTTTAAATGTTGTTAATTGGAATCTTGAGGTATTTATTATCCTTGTTGTAATATATCTTGTATGGGATGTATGTAATCTTAATTATGTAAGTGATTAATGTTTTGGTTTCATTTGAAGTTAATTGTTGTTTGGGTTTTAAAGTAATCTTTGTCTCGTGGCCTTAGAGGTTGTTGGCAATGTGTATTCATCTTACATGTTATTGGTTCTTAAAAAAAAAAAAAATTTAAAAAAAATGGTACGTTTAAGTAGTGATTTGCAACTTCCTCTAGGGTTGCGTGGTGGGGCATTACAACAATATTAGGAGAGTAAATCTAAATGGGCATCTTTTTTCTTATTTCCTCCTTAAATAAATAAATGGATTCAATTTGTCCTAAAATAAATAGATGGATTCAACACAAACACACACACACACACACACACACACACACACACACACACACACACACACACACACACACATCCACACACACATACACACATGCACACACACGCGCACATGCACACACACACGCACATGCACACACACACACACATGTACACACACACGCACACACACGCACACACACACACACACACACACACACATAGACAAACACACACACACACAAAAGATTGAAAAGATGGAAAGGAAAAGTCTTTTAAATGGAGGGAAAATTTAAAGCCTACTTGCAATGCTACAGAAGCAACTCTTTCTTTGTTGAATCTCACACTTATCTCTTTCCAATCTTCACTCTCTTCTATATAACCAAGAAGGCTACCTCTTTCTTCTATTCCCTATCTTTACTAAGAAATTACTAACCTTAAAATTACATGCAAAGAAAAATTGAAGATGAAATATTATGAAGAATTACTGATTCACCACCCACCCCACCCCCCGCCCCCACCCCGCCCCCCTTGAAAGGGGTTAAAGAGTTGTATTGATAGAGAATGTATACATGTTCAACAATCGAGATTTGATGACAAAAATGAATGGTTAAGATTGGAGAAATGAAGAGGAAAGTTTACATTCTAACCCATGAGAGTGTAATTAATGAATTTTTAAATTAAAAAGATGGATAAGGTGCACATGAGGTTTCCCTCTTTATGCATAGTTTTAAAATGGTGTTTCCAAAAGAAAGGGTAGATAATTGATAAGAGAAAGATTTAGTTCTAAAGTAAAATGGAGTTAACTGATAGGAGACTAGGTGTTGACTAGAAAGAAGAATAAAAGGTTGAAGTAGAGAATATAGCAACTTTTAAATAAAATAAAATTTATCTATTATTTGAAAAAGATGTTATTTTCATCATTTAAATTTTCCATCATAAATTTTATTTATTTTTCAAGGCATTTATTTAATTCTCTAAATAATTTAATTTATTAATTTTAAATTTATTTTTCCTTAATTTTTAAATTCTAGAATAGTAAAATAAAATTAATAATTATTGTTTAACTTAATAATCAAGAGTTTCTCTTTTTTTCAAATGTTCTAGAAAGAGGGTTGTGATAGTTGCAAGCTACCTATTCTATATTTCAAATTTGTGAGTTTATATTAGAGACACCTATTGGAGAGTAATTGAAGGGAGCTCCTCTAAACTCAGTCAAGTACCTGTTGTAGCTTTCATGGTATGTCTATTTCAAAGTTGTTTCAATAATTTATATGCATATTTCCATTATGATTCCATGTACAATCCTTACTATATGATTTCACATTGTTAGCCAAAAGATAGGTAGATAAAACCCTTGATAGTAGACTATATCATGCATATATTGTAGAGATATATAAATTGAAGTTTTATATAGCCTTGTTCATTTACATTAAAATGAATTGCATTTATGGTTTACTTGTTGTAATTTTATTGTTCATGTGTATCATGATTTTCTTTAGAAATAGATGCATACATACACATCATTCCACCTACCTTCCCTAGTTTATACATACACATAGTTGGCCAAAAGATAGGTGCATGAAACCCTTAACATTCAAGTATGTGATACCATCAACCAACAAACATTTATAACCCTTTGTGAAACAACATAATGATAATTCTATATAACTTTAAACAACATTATGATATAAATATTTATAACCATTTCTAAAACAACCTTATGAAATTTATATATAACTTGAAATGACAGTATGATACAAATACTTCTAACCCTATCCATGTCCAATACAACTTTATGCTATACATATATATGCACACATATATACATACATACATATATATACATATATATGGGTAAATGCAAAAAGATGGGGGGCCAAAAAGGGGGCTTAAGTGGCCACTTTTTTCTGAAATCAAGAAATATTGAACTTGGATGTGAAATTGAGGATAGTTACAATCAAAATTTTGAGATGCAACAAAAATAAGGATCATAGTGCTCTGAATCCACTTTCTAAACTGCTATTTTTTTTAAATGGTCAAGATTAAGGGGTTCAAAAGAGGGGACCACAAAAACTAGTGTTGCTTTTGTCAAAAAAACATAACATAGCAACTCTTTTTAAATATTTTTAAAATCTCTTCAAGGAGAAATTAGTTAACATTATGTAGTTTATGCTTGATTTTTCTAATAATTTTTTAATGAATATTTTATTTTTTACTAATTTTCAAAGGGGGCACTTCTTGAAAAACATAATTTTGGCCATGCTACTAGTTGCTACCACAATAGTGGTTTACAATTTCTGGGAGGTCCTGGTTTTTGTTGAAATCACATATTTTTAGAAAATATAATGATTTAAGCCTTGAAATGTTCCATTTAAAGAATTCCAATTGAAGAGGGTTTGATCAAACCACCTTAGACCAAGCCCCCTTGGATATAAACTCGCTAGTTTTAAACCATACCTATAACAGAGTCTCATTTACATCTATCAAAATGTTGATAAAAATCCACTTTTGATTTACCTTTTGGGGGATCAAATGAATTCATTTAAATTTTATTTTCTTGTCAGTATGTAGTCCTTATTATAAGCTTCCAAAAAAGTATAATTTTAATAAAATTTAATTTGATTATTATATTTATTTTTTATTTCTTGTGAATGTAGGTTTTTCACTGAAAATCAAGCTCTGTATTTTGCACATGTAAAAAAATAGCAGATTATAAAAAAATAAATTAAAAATATGAGTGCACCAGATACTTAAGTCCTTGATCCAACAAAAAAAGAAAAAATGAATTTTGATACATACAATAATAGTTACACATTATATGGTCGTGCTATGTCTGAATTGTAATTAGTTTCACTTCAAAACTTGATTAGAGAAAAAATATTCAATAAAAAAATATCTAACCAAGTTCAAGCACTAGATATGGGAGTTGCAAATCTGAATTTGAAAGAATTAGAATTTTATCCTTCATGGAAAAAAATTTATGCGTTATACGGTGACGGTCACTTTTTAAAAATGATGTTTTCTGAAAAAAACTAGTTCTTGAGGGAGATGGAAAAATAAGTGCAATATAGATTCTAAATTTTTTTGAAAAAATATATTTAGAATCTACAAAAAAAATCTTATGAAACTCTAGTTTGCATCATCTTCAAATTTCTCACAGTTTAGCCGCTATAGGTGTTCAAAAGTGAATATTTAGTTAAACAAAATTACTTCAGTGGCCAGTTTGGCAAAAAATTGTAAACCACTATTGTGAGATCACCCTCTATAAATTTTTGAAACTAATTAATTTTTTAAAAATATACGTAGAATGGAGTCTAGTTTCCAAAAATGTAATTTATTTGAAATTTTGATGAATGGATAATTTATAATGAAAAAACACCAAACATTATTTTTTTCCAAGAAATAGACACACAAACAAGGGAAATTATGGATCAAAGGCTTAATATTGTTAAAATGTGAAAAAAATTACATCGTTAGATAGCTAAGAGAGAGCCTAACAATACCCAGGTGTTTGATTTTTTCAACTTTGAAACACATGCAACTCTGATGCTTGGCATGAATGCAATTATCTAAAATATTGTAGAATTTGCAAAAACACGTATTTGGACATTGGGAAGACACTCCAAGCCTTTGAGTTGGTATTCCACAGAAAACACCAAGCCGAATGATTTGGGATTCCCAAAGGAAAAAATAATGCAAGAGCATTATAATGCGAGCACATTATAATGTGAGCATGTTATTTCTTAGTTTTGACATGGCTTTTGTATTTGTTCCCTCAAACATGTCTAGCAAGACATAACACGAGCACGTTATAACATGCTTGCATTATGTATTTCTTTGTGTTAAATGCTACTCTATTGAATGTATGTATATATATTTGTATGTTTGTATGTATCAAGAAAAACTTTAGTGGTGAATCTTCGCCAATTGGCAAAAAATTAAAATTGGGACCTCCAAAAATGGTGAATAGTACAAGCTAAAAAGGATGCTAAATCACTAGGTTTTTACAAAAAAATAATTTCGTCCTGATTAATTCGCCTATTTAAACGATGCGTCATTGGAACTGATTCACCAAAAGCTTATACTGTAATTACAAATATTAATTATATTCATCAGTAATATTATATTCCTACAATTAATTTTTGGGCAATATCGCCACTAATAATAAATTACCATTTAATTTTGGGGCTTTTATTTATTACATCGATTAGCTTTTTAATCAGATGGTTGCAGGTTGATTTCTTGACCTAATACACATGTTCCTTTTAAAAGGCTTGTTGAGGCCCGAAATTTGTTTTGGGCCACATGATTAAATCTAATCATGTGGCCCAAAACAATAATCATGTAGCCCAAAACAAATTCTGGGCCTCAACAAGCCTTTTAAAAGGAACATGCGTATTAGGTCATGAAATCAGCCTACAGCCATTTGATTAAAAAGCTAATCGATGGTAACATTTTCACTTTTCATTTAGTCTTAATTTTAAAGTGATATTTTTAAAGAATACTTAATCTACATATCTAATCATCTGGCCCAAAATAAAGTTTGAGCCTCAACAAGCCTTTTAAAAGGCACATGCATATTAGGTCATGAAATCAACCTGTAGCCATTTGATAGAAAAGCTAATCAATGGTAACATTTTCACTTTTCATTTAGTCTTAATTTTAAAGTGGGGTTTTAAAAAAACACTTAATCTACATGTGTTCTCCAATTCATTTTTGATAGTGAATTTATGCTTGGTGGCGAGGGGCTCTACCCCTTGACCCCACCTGTATCGCGACAGGAGAACACCAAGGTCATTGTCCCTGCACCTCGCAAGGGGGAGTTACCCACTCAACCTCCACAAGGGGGCTCTACCCCCTTGACCCCTGCAAGGGGTGCCGCCCCTTGACCCCACCAGTGGCTACCGCCCTCGGGACCCTACTTCAATATTACAAAAAACAAAAAAATATAGGGGAACTGCACCGACCAACTATGCAAATTTTTAAAGGAGAGATTTGCCATTGTAATTAATCTTTTTAGTGATTATTCACTAAGAATCACCACTATGATTATTATTTTTACCAATTATTCGTTAATATTTTCCAAGATTTTACACCTTCGCCAAGGGGGGGGGTTTCTTAAAGTTATTCCTGGTATGTATCTATTATTTTATCATATGTATGTATGTATGTATGTATGTATGTATGCATATATGTATCAGTGTATGTATGTATGTATGTAAGATTGTATGTACATATACACATATATGCTTGTATGTATGTAATATTGTATCTACATACATATGTATGCTTGTATGTATGTATGTATGTATGTATGTCTTTAGAGGGAGGGATAATTTTAAGAGAGAATTTTCTAGGTAGGGTGGGATGGAGAGATCTTAGAGAAAGAGAGAGGTAGAGAGGTAGTGAGGGAGAGACCTGAGAGAGGGAGTGGAATGGGGAGACCTAAGGTAGAGGGAGTGGGAGAGAAGGGGTTGGTTTGAGAGAGACTTAGCTAGGTAGGGTGGGAGGGATATAGGGAGAGATATATATAGAGAGAGAGAGAGAGGAGGTCAGAGAGAGAGACTTGAGAGAGAGGGAGATAAAGAGAGAGTTATATGGGTAGGTTTCTAGAGGGAGACACTTGAGAGTGTGAGGGGGATAAGAGGGAGATACTTGAGAGATAGGTAGATATATGGAGTGTGAGAGAGAGGGAGTGGGAGAGAGAGGGAGTGGGAGAGAGGGAGTGTGATATATAGACTTGAGAGAAGGAGAGGGTGTGGGAGGGAGTGACCTGAGAGAGAGGAAGAGAGAGAGGGAGTATGAGAGGGGGGGTGGAGTGAGAGGGATTTATCTAGGTAGGGTGGGAGGAGATAGAGATAGGTAGGGTCCCAAAAGGAGAGACCTAAGAGAGAGGGGGGGTGGGAGGGAGAGACCTGACTGATAGGGAGAGTGTAACATACTAACCCTTCCATGAAGTAAAAACTTCTAATTTTTCACCTTACAAGTAAATAAACTATGTAAAAATCCATTGAAAATAAATTTTATTTTCTTTATTAAGAACATATGAACAAAGATGCATAGCATAATACAATAAGGATTTATTACAATTTCAACAATTCATAAGTTACATCAATTCAATAATTCATATATTTACATACATAGCTCGATGAGCTTTAGAACAAATAGCTATAAGATGGTCGGGGATCCTTCCTTTCAAATATTGGTTCTTCTATTGCCTGGTGTGGAGGAGAAGCATCACTTAAGCACTTTTCTGCCAACTTTGAAATCTTAATGTGGTCCACCACACATCTATCATTTGATAGATGGACCTTCCCTTCAAGGGAGAGATTTGTAATGTAACTGATAACAATAACCAACTGAGCATAGTGCCAAGTGTCCTACATAACTAGAACTTTATAATCCCAAAATATTGAACTAGCATGTAATATTGAATCATGGTGAATTGATAGTGGAGCCAAAGGTCATCACACTACTTTGACCGAAGTATTCTCAATGGTAATTTGGACGAAGGTTATTTATCACATACACTATTTAGGGTTGATTTAACTTAAGGCCATCTTAAACTACACATAGTTATTTCCTCTAATGGATAATATATCACCCCAAAGATACCCTATCACCATTTTAACCTACTTTGAATAAACCTACTTAACAAGTAAGTACACAAGCTCCCTCCCATACTGGATAAACAATCCTAGGATTAAACACAAGCTACTCTAGTTAAATCAATAACAATCTAAGTGTATCACATGTACCACCTATGTTCAATCGTAACTAGTATCCAATATCTATTATTAACACCAATCTCCTATTATGGAGTAAGTATAAGCACATCATAAAAACAACATAAAAGCTTCAATTCCCTTCTCAAATACATACTAATTCTCTAAATGCACATACTAGAAAAGACACTTCAAACATACATGGAGATCACATCATTCATAAGTAAAATAATAAAGAAGAAGATCCTCATGCCTATTATCGTGTATCCAAATAAATGATAGAAATGAAGCCCTTTCCAATAGCAACAATCTTGAAATCAACTTCTTTAGATGATCACAATGAATTCTAACCCTTAAGTTGATAGTTTACTTCTCTCAAGAATCAACTCTCTCTCACAAATAATATAGTGTAATTTCTCTCTTTCTCACAAATAAAATAGAGTAGGAATAATGTAGTATAAAAACTTGCAAGAAGAATGCAAATGATGCATCCTTTCTAATGAAATGACTGCTATTTATAGAGGAGCTTGGTAACTTCTTAGCCTATAGTTTAGGAATGATAACTGACAACAAACTCCATGAAAAGCAACACATGAAACTCAACAAAACAGTTGCGATTAAACAAGTTCATACTCAACAAACTCATCTATAGATTGAATTACAATATTTGACAACAATCAGAGACTTATTCAAATCTACATCTGCTCAATTTGAATTATCTCATGTAATAGACATCTACAAAAATTGGATTTCCAGAGGTGGTGCCAAATCCATTCACACTCCTCACTATTGGCATGATTTCCCTTTCCATTAGAAATAGTCAACTACCAATTCATAACACCAAGCATCCATCGACTTGGTTTGGAGATGATTTGACTAAGATATTATATACATTTGACAAAGTCATCGATAGATGTATAAAAAATGGAAAATATGTTTACCAATTCAAAGTTAATCGTTATCATAGGTGTCAACTAAGTCCATGCTTTGCATCGACATAAGACAACAACTAAAAATGCAACACAAATGTTTCATATCACGTGACAATATGAGTGAGACTTGGTTTCACAAAACAATTATAAGCCACTTTCATTTAGCCTCCAATATCATAGTCATTAACAACTATTATCGGCCTTTATAAATCATAGTCATTAATGACTATATTCAACCTTTATAAATCAGCTTCTATTAAGGTAAATGATAGACGATAAATCATATATAATATGTTTAAATATATATTATTATTATATATATAATATATCATATACATATATATATATATAGCTATCATCATATATTTATATATATGTATATGTATGTATATATACATATATATATATATATATATATATATATATATATATATATATATATATATATAACATGTATATATATTTACAAGTATATATCATATACCATCAATGTAAATATTTATACAATATTAAGACAAGTATACATTTAATATATATATATATATAAAAATGAGTACAAGCAAGATAGTATTTGCATATAATCACAATATATCAAATGTATGCATATATATACATGTGTATAAGCATATGTAGGCCTCTATGTACACGTATGTGCATATATATATCTCTATTGATACATGTGTACATACGTGTCCGTTGGCAACCATACACATGTACCAATACATATATACATATGGATGTGTATATACTATACATATATATATACATATACATACATATATATATGTATATTTATATATATATACACACACACATATATGTGTATATATATATGCACATATACATATATATATATATATACATATATATACATACTTATATATATATATGTTCATATATATATATATGTTCACATTCAATTCACATATAGCCATTCATAATTACCATCATGTTGATAAGTATCTATGTGTAGTACATCTATACATGTGCATATACATGTCATTAGATCCCATTGACATGTATGTGCATATATATACACATATTCCATGTACTTGCCACTTATCAATATAATAATAATACTACAAGAAAGATATCCAAAGCTCAAGTAGATAAAAATCACCCAATAATGCACACAATAATAAACAAAACTCTACTAATGCGAACACATCAACTAAGGAAGACTTACCAACTTCCCACAAACTAGCTCAACTCAATCATTCTACTGTGGTGTGTGTATGCTTAGATATTTTATGTTATCGATTACCCAACCAAGATCTTCTCTTGAGTGATACTTCCCCTCCATCTGGAGGAATGGAACATATACCTACATCCACTAACACATGTGTACAACAATCAATTGTTCACAACATATGTAGTATGGGTAAAACATCTCCAAAGTTAGATTAATATTTCACTAACCATCCATTCACATAAATGCTATACATTTACATCAAATAACATCAAATGATATAAAATTCATATGTGTAGACATGCAAATTGACATTATGCATCTAAAGCTAATTAATTATCATCAAATTCTTCTATTAATCAAATAAATAAATTTATCAGATTAATTCACTAATGTTCATCTAATTTAATTAAATAAATTGATTTATTTAATCAAATCCCTAAAGTCTTATTATCTGATTTAATAAATCAAATTATTTAAATCAAATGTCAAATCCCCTAATTCCTCCAAGTTAATTAATTTTGGATTAATTAACCCCTAATCCTAATTAGCCATTCTCTAGCTTTTGACTCAACCTTGGTCAAATCCAACCCCTGATTAACCAACCAACTTGCACATGAAAATAATTCTTTTAATTAACTAATTCACCTATTTTTTGTCACGAAGGAATAGGTTGGAATATTCCTCCAATAACTCCACTTATTTGACTTTATTACTAAAATATTAATTCATCTTACACCCCTCTTACATCTCCAACCACATGCATTAATCTCTCTTACATCCTCATTGATGCAGGAGCATCCAATGGTGTGAGGGAAATCTTGCATCACCCAAAAATATGCTTTCCATTTATGTTACTTTTGTTTTCTTTTTGTAGATGTTTTTGCATTTCTGGATACCCTTTTCGTTGAATAAGAGCTCCCAACTTTTAGAACTATTTTTTTGCTTTTCTTGCTCAACTGCTATTTTTAGCAAGTGTGAATTTGAAGGCGTAGGAAGACAAACATTCATGGAAAGGTTCAAGACAAGAAAAAAATCACTTTGGTGAAAGATTTAGGTCAAGATCATTCATGGTTTGAAAGTTATTCAAGATTCAGTTTATGCTTTTTTGCCCTAAAAAACCTTTTGAGTCTATTTTGAGGCACTAAACAGTCTGATATGGGCCCAAAAATTGTCAAAATTAGTGAATTGGGCTTCAAGTGTGTTTTTCACTCTGAGACCTTTCCAACGATTCAAACGATTAGAAAAACAAAGTCCTGAATCAAAAGTTATGGCTTCCGCAAGTTGGCCGATTTTTGGAAAATTGCCAATTTTTGAATTAGGACTCAATTTTTGAATTTCAATTTGTAATTTTGGTACCAAACCACCAAAACTGATAACTTGAATGTTGTTTTTGGCTCCACACCGAAAAAGGGGCTATTTTATGGGCTAGTTTCTAATTTTTGAGTAGCTTTTTGGCGGAAAAGAATTTGCATGTTGTGAAAGGGGAACTTCTAAATTTTTGTAATTTCTATTATTTTCTATAGCTTGCATGTATTGCAGAGCTTGAGGATTTGAGATCCTCTGCATGTAATATTTTCCTTTCTGAACAATAATAAAATTTCTCTGGTTTTTTGCAATATTTTCTATGTCTCGAGTTTGCTCCCTCGTCACTCACCTACATCCTTTCAAATCCTCAACCATATGCATTTATCTCTCTTCCATCCTCTTTACTTACACAATTCCTAAAATGTGCTCCAACTTCAACCATTTTCCTTGTGACAAGTGTCACAATCTCATTAGCTCTCCTTTAGTGCCACATTCCTCCAATATCTTATTTCTTCAACCATTCAACCCTATAAATAGAGGCCTTCTCTTTTGCAGTTTCATCTACAATCATCTACAATCATCCACAATCTTATGCATTTTCTCTATAGGCACATTCATCTTGTACTTGACTGCTCATCTTTGCTTGTTCATGATTTTGGAAGCTTATTAATGGGGTGGGAAAGGGCATCCTTTCCAAATCAAAGGAGAACCACTCCCACTATGGAATAGGGTTTGAACATGCTTGTATATGCTTAAATTTATCTATTTTGGTCATTTATTTTTCTTATTTGCATGTGCACCATGGGTTGATCACACAATAGTGTTTTACAATTTTTTGCCAAATTGGAGACTAAAATTATTATTTTTAACTAAATATTCACATTGGGGCACCTATAACAGACAAAATGTGAGGAATTTGAAGATGATGAAAACTAGAGTCTCTGCACATTTTGTCTATAGATTCTGAAAATATTTTTTTCAAAATTTTTGGAATCAGATTGCACTTATTTTTCCATCTCCCACAAAAATTGATTTTTTTTATAAAACAACATTTTAAAAAAGTGACCCACATCGTATAAAGCATATCTTTTTTTCCTTGAAGGATAAAATTCTAATTATTTCTAATTTAGATTTGTAACTCTGATATCTAGTGCTTCCACTTGGTGAGAGTTTTTTATTCAATATTTTTTCTTTAATCAAGTTTCAAAGTCAAACCAATTATAATTCAGACATAGTGCAACCATCTAACACAACTTTTATTGTATGTATTGATTTTTTAATTTTTTATTTTGTTGGATGAAGGACTCCAATATCTGGTGCACTCATATTTTTCAATTTTTCCAGATGTGCAGAATAGAGAACTTCATCTTCAGTGAGAAACCTATATTTAATAAAACTTAAAAAATAAATAGATAATAAAACCAAAGCATATTAAAATTATATTCATTGAATAGCTTGTTCTAAGGGATACCTGATATTAGTTGGGTTTGTGAAGTCTCCTCCATTTTCATTTTCAAATCGAGCTTCAAAGTGCAAAATTCTGGACAGTTTTGGTGCCTCGAAGGGTGAAGGGTTAAAAAGGGTGGTTTAGGTGAACCAATGTTCGGTCAATCATAGGTTCAGTTGAACATATGTTCAGCTAAACCACTTTAAAATACAATAAAAAAATGTATACTAGAGGGGTTTGGTCGAACCTGAAAAGCTAGTTCGGCCGAACCACCTGACATGGATCTTTGTTTTCCCCATTTTTTTTTAATTTGTTTTTTTTTTCAGTTTTTTTATAGTTGTATTTTATTCTTTTTACATTATAATATATAATATACTTATTATTACAATATATTATAATAATAATAGTATTGTAATAATATTATAATAATAATATATAATTGTTATTATTATAATATTAAAAGTATCTAATTAAAAAGTAGAGGGGAGAGAGGGAGAGGGGGTATGAGGGAGAGACCTGAGAGAGAGGGGGGGAGTGGGTACAAGGGTTTAGGGTTTAAGGCTTAAGGGTAGAGGGTAGAGGGGAGAGAGGGAGAGGGGTTAGGAGGGAGAGACTTGAGAGAGAGAGAGTGGGGAGTGGGAGAGAGAATTAGGGGGAGTAAAAGGGTTTAGGGTTTAATGGTTAAAAGAGTAGAGGGGAGAGAGAGGGGAGGGTTCAGGAGGGAGACTTGAGGAGAGAGAGAGGGGGAGTGGGAGAGAGATAAAGGGTATGGGGTACAAGGGTTTAGGGTTTAAAGGTTAAGGGTAGAGGGGAGAGAGAGAGCTTGAGATAAAATTAGTGAGTGAGTGAGAGAGAGGGTTTAAGGGTTTAAGGCTTAAGGGTAGAGGGTAGAGGGGAGAGAGGGAGAGGGTTAGGAGGGAGAGACTTGAGAGAGAGGGGGGGAGTGGGAGATAGATAAAGGGTAGGGGGTACAAGAGTTTAGGGTCTAAGGGTTAAGGGTAGAGGGGAGAGAGGGAGAGGGGGTAGGAGGGAGAGACTTGAGAGAGAGAGAGGGGGAGTGGACGAGAGATAAAGGGCGGAGGGTATAAGGCTTTAGGGTTTAAGGGTCAAGGGTTAAAGGTAGAGGGGAGCTTGAGAAGGAATTAGTGAGTGAGTGAGTGAGAAAGAGGGAGAGGGTTTAAGGATTAAAGGATTAAAGGTAGAGGGTATAGGGGATCTAGAAATAGGAGTGAGAGAGAGAGAGAGACAAAGAGTGAGTCTAGGAGGGAGAGACTTGAGAGAGAGAGGGGGAGTGAGAGAGAGATAAAGGGTAGGGGGTGCAAGGGTTTAGGGTTTAAGGGTTAAGGGTAGAGGGGATAGAGGGAGATCAAGATAGAATTAGTGAGTGAGTGTGTGATAGAGAGAGAGAGAGGGTTTAAGGCTTAAAGGTAGAGGGTAGAGGGTATCTAGAGATATAAGGAGTAAGTGTGTGTGTGTGTGTGTGTGTGTGTGTGTGTGTGTGTGTGTGTGTGTGTGTATTGTGTGTGTGTGTGAGAGAGAGGAGGAGGAGAGAGAGAGAGAGAGAGAGAGAGGCGAAGAGTAGTTCTAGGAAGGGAGACTAGAGAGAGAGAGAGGGGGAATGGGAGAGATAAAATTAGAGAAGTACAAAGGGTTTAGGGTTTAACACTGGTTAAGAATTAGAGACAGAGAGAGAGGGGAGGAGGGAGGGAGCTTGAGAGAGAGAGGGGAGGGGGAGAGAGATAAAGGGTAGGGGTACAATGGTTAAGGGTTTAAGGGTTAAGGGTAGAGGGGAGAGAGGGAGAGGGTTAGGAGAGAGAGAGACTTGAGAGAGAGAGAGAGTGAGAGAGAGATAAAGGGTAGGGGGTACAAGGGTTTAGGGTTTAAGGGTTAAGGGTAGAGGGGAGAGAGGGAGCTCGAGGGTACATTGATTTATGTTTTAAATATGTGTGCAATAATTTTATAATTAGATAATACATAATTTTAAAATTTACATAATTGCCCATGGAACAATTTGATGGAACAAATATGAGTTGTATATAAGATTATTGAACTTAAGAATTCTATGAAACAAATATAATTTGTATACTATAATTGCATAATTTCCCATGGAACAATTCGATGGAAAAAATATAAGTTGTATATAATTGTATATAAGATTCTTGAACTTAAGAATTCCATGAAACAAATATAAGTTGTATATAATTAAATGTGAGAGATGATGCTATCAAAGATTCTTGATCTTAAGAATTCCATGGAACAAATATGTACATATAATTGTAATTTAGGCAAAATGATTTACAACTATGTACAAGTTACTATAAGTTCTTAGTTGAACATGTATAGGGTTACAAGTGAACTTGAAAATCATGGATATAATCTAAGTCAAAGATTCTAGTTCAGCCTGCTCTTCAATAACATGTAGAATTTTTTGATGATCTTCACTATCTAGTCTCCATTTTCTTTGGCCACATGCATGTGGAACTGTGTGAAGATGTAGGGCAGTAGCAATTATCAAGAGACTATATTGATATACCTTGTAAATAGGTTAATAGTAAACAAAATCAATCCTGTACTAAACAACTTTATCTTGTTTTAGATATGTCCCTTGCACTACAACAAAACCTGCATGGTAAACATGAACCTTCTTAGTAAGACATATGAACATGTACACCATTTTCATGCTCAAGGTTTGTATAATATATATTTAATGTTTATAACAGTCATGCACGCACATGTGCACACAATGTATATAAAATTTTAAATTCAAACTCACCTATGGGAAATGAAATTCCATCACTTGTTTCAGGTTGTGTTAGCTTATTCCTCTCTTTTGTGCAACACAATAAATAATAGCTAACACTTTGGATGTTTTCAGGCTCTTCTATGACTGCAAAAAAATCTCCTATACACCAAATTTACACACAAAATTTCTAAAAAATTTAAAAATGTCTCTAGACTTTAAAGATCATTAACTAGATATATATAATATATATAAATTATAGAAAACTTACACATGTACCTTTTCTAACCAATCTTGATATATGGTCATAATCAATTGAAATCAAAGGAATGTTTTCAAATCTTTCTTCCTCATTTCACCATATGTTTCTAAAACAACTAGTGCCACTATATCCCATTTACCACATATCCAAGTTCTTGGTTGTTGCATGCATGATCAGAGTTTCCTACAATGCACTCAGTGCAAAAACAAGAGTAATCCCTTGTGTGTAATGTCCATCCATGGTGACTATCTAAACTCCTAACACAATTCAAAGATCTTGTTTTTTCTACCCTCTTGAATTCATGCATTGATCTTCTCTTCACACCTAGATACATGTACAACAACAAACTTATGTGAACAAAAATGTATATATATATATATAATTTTTAAATTTAAATAAATTCAAATTTTTGAGAATGTAATTTATGCATACCCGATATCTCCCAAAATAGTCTATGTGGAATGTGTTAGTTTTTTCTTGAAGATGTGTCGACCACATTTGATACAAAGTGTTTCTTGCACCATTCAACAACATCATGTGCATTGTCTATACGATCTTCTAGATAAGTCATTTGATGTTTTCTTAGAGCTCATTTGATGCAAGCTCCTACTCCATCATGCTCACCCTTTCCATGCCCACTCTCAAAATAACTCCAAACTTGTGGTATTTTATAGATTTTATGGTATCTACAAAGTGCATAGAATGGTCATGAAGATTTGAATTGTGCCACACATCCATCTAACCATAAAAAATTATTTTCAAATTTTACACCCCTGCTTCTCAAATTCTCAAAAAAAATTGTAAAGCAATGTTGCACAAAAAACATGTCATGCTCTTTATCATCACTAATATAAAAGTGATATTCTTTCTTTATGGTTCGCTCTTCATCTGTACTCTCAACACCATCTAATTTTGATTGTGCATGTCAATAACACACATGAACCATAATGGTGATCTTCTAAACTATGATTGAATCTCCTTTTGATGTATGAAGGAGTAATTTTTTGCAAACTCAACTACTAATAGAACTGTTCCAAATGGGAAAGTATCTCTTAATGTTTGGAATTTTCGTACTTGCCAATTAGAAAAAAAGGAATTTTGTATTTATGGTTGTATCAATTTTTGAAAATCTTCCATAAATTTTCCAATAGGAATCTCCTCTTCTACATAGTTCAACCTTGTGGATTCTTTCCCAAAATTTTTTTGCAACTTTACATACTTCTACTTGTGTGAGTAAAATATGTGAATAAACTTAATAAACCACACAATGAATAAAAAAATACATTAGAGAATTCAAATAAAAATATAATCAAATTGAAACAAATAAATTCTCTAAAAATAGTACTTACCTCTTGAAATTTACTATCTTTGTTAGGTCGTTATCCTCATTTCTTGAAGAAAATTTAGCCAAATTTCCACATGTCTCACAAATACCTTTTATGCAGTTTATTTGAGGTCCATTTTCATGATCACATAAAATAGCCTTTATGAAAAAACTTTCCTATTTAGGAGGTGCATTTTGAAATCCACAACTTTCTTCTCTCATCTCTTGAAACACTTGATAGTAGAGATCAAATTCAATATGATAACGACAACAAGTTTCAAAAAACTTGTTTATCTGAACATAATATGGCTTTAATCTTTGATATATTGTTTTCCCAATCTTTATATGAGGATATGTATTACAAAATTTCATATACATTTCAAATTGTGTTATGTCTAGCCAATGTTTGATATGATTTTCATAAATACCAGGCCCAATCCTATGTCTCATAACATCTCTAGTATTTTCAATGATGGATGAGTCTTATCATGCCAAAAACTTGAGATCAAGTTCCTAACAACATCTTCAATCCTGTCAGAATGGGGAACTCTACACATAATTTCCCAATTTCCTTATGAACTCTCATCCAAAAACTTTATTTTTTTCTCATAGTTTATTAATGTGGTTCTACTATAACCAATTTCAGCCGAAAGTACATACAATTTTCTTTTTCTTCCTATATCTTGATGTATAATAGATGTCAACATCACCCTTCTTGTAGTGGCTTTATCCACTGATCGAGATCCTTTCCCAATGGAATCTACACCCTTTTTAACATTTTGAGCAATATCCTTTTGTAATCCCATGTGTTTCTTCTTATTTGATGCCGAATGTACACCCAACAATTGTAATGACTCTTTCAGCTCATTACAAAGAAGTAAATGTGATAACAATTGGTTTTTTCAAGTGTATCAAGATGATTGAAATGATGATTGATTATTCCATTTATAGATTTAGTCATTGACCTCTTTCTTTTATTATAAGGCTGGTTGGCATAAAATTTGAGCTTCTCCATATCCATTTCAAGTAAATGATCTAAATTTCTATAAGAAATTTGTTTCATCACCTTTTCAGCTAGTTTTATATGCTCATGCATAGCAGTAGAAGGAAGTGATCATGATCCCTCTCTAACATGCATTGTTTGAACTTGGGCTTCCTCCCTATCTTCAAGGTCCATGTGTTCTTCAACAGATTCATTTGATCCAATATCTAGATTTGGCTCGACTTCAACATGAGAACTTCCTACTTGTTGAACCCTTTTTGCATGTCACATTTTGCAAAGAAAAGTGAGAGATGATTCTACATAAGTGAAGTTTATGTATGCAAGCAAACAAAGTGATAAGACATGATGTTATAAGTGACAAAAAGTTTGAATAACTAGTTTTATATGCTCATCCATACCAGTAGAAGGAAGTGATCTTGACCCCTCTCCAATAAGCATTGTTTGAACTTGGGTCTCCTCCCTAGCTTCAAGGTTCATGTGTTCTTCACCAGATTTGTTTGATCCAATATCTAGATTTGGTTCGACTTTCGCTTGAGAATTTCTTGCTTGTTTGAATTTACATGCAAGCAAAGAAAGTGAGAGACTATGAGTTATTTACTTGTGGAGTTGAAACAAATAAAATCAAATATTCTTAAACTTAAGAATTCCATGTAACAAAAACAATTGGAAATAGATGATAAGCAATTTAGGTAATGTCTATGCAAGATGACTATTTTTTAGTATTAAAGTTTCCAAGTTAAATCTAACATGGTTTTCATAAAAGGAATACATATTTATAAGAAAAACAAATTGAGTTGTTAATAAAAGTCCTAAACACACACTTGAGAGAGAGAGAGAGAAGAAACAAGCATGTGTACCTTGTTTCTTTCTATGATAATTTTCCAATTTTTGTTCACATCTCTTTTGTTCTTCTTCTTTTGACAATTTTTGTTGAGCCACATTTTTTATTTTTCTTTGTTGTCCTATTTTCTTCTTCAAGTTAAAGATTTCTCCAAAATCTGTGAGCTCCAACTGATATAAATGCGAATTAATCTTGCAATTTGATATGGAATAATGAAAAAAGAGCTTGTATCTATATGCATATGGGGAGAAAATTATTCTAGTGTATAGAATAACTACATCCTAGATCATTAAATGAATCAAGTGGTAATCAAACAAGTTATTTCATTGTGGAGTTTGTTTTTATTTAATGTATAGATATGCAACATATATCTTAGAGTAATTTTAGAATTTTGTTACTTGTCAAAAAGACAATAGAGGTATAATTTGAATTGAATTTTCTTAATGTTTCAAAGAATAATTTTTTTATATAATTTAATAATGGTGTAGATTAAGAGATTATTTATTAAATAATTTAACATAAAAGTTTTATAACTTAGAGGGAAATTGTTTGAAGGATGGTATATAATTATAAAAGGAATGTTCCTACCACTTCTTTATAATTATATTTTATAACTCATTTATAAAATAACATTAGTCTACTTGAGCTTGAGTCATTTATTTTATAATATTTGACTTCTTACTACAAAATTCAATGGGTGTGTGAGCAAATTATTTAATGTGGTCAACATGAATGAACTTAATTATAAAGTGGCATGTGTTCATTTCCTAAAATTCTACTAGAGATCAAATGTATATCATATAAGGAAATGTAAGTTCTAAGAGATCATCAAATAAGCAAATGTATGTATATTGAATATAAACAAATGTATACATATATCATATAAACATGTAACCATAAGCAAACACATACATACATGTCAATAGATTCAATGTATAAACATGTAACATGTTATAAGAAAAGAGCCAAATGTATGTATATAAGCAAATAGCCAAATGTATGTATATAAGCAAAGAGCCAAATGTATGTATATAAGCAAATATCATCAAATTTTGAATACTAAAGATCATCATATAATCAAATACATGTAGTAGAGATCACAGATCTAGTACAGGGCCTAATATGAATGTCGACTCCTAGTTGAACAACCATCTGAATGAGAACGGTCTTGCTTTGATGGATGTACTGAGCCCTGCAAATAAAAATGTGTTAAATACATATAATTTATATTAAATAAATTTTATGAAAGTTATTTTTAAGAATGTACTTGTATATTTGTAAATATATATCTAGATCTATGTACATACATATGCATGTACATATACATGTGTATATATAAAAATTTAAAACTCACATGTCCACTAGAAGAAGATTCATCCACAGAGTCACGTCGATGTACACAATCTAGAGGAACAAGGCTAGGAGTGACATAAGGTATGTCCACCTACAATATATATACATATATTAGTACATGAATATATCTAAGTTAAAACTAAAATTTAAAAATAATTAAGAAGGAATTGAAACAACATGAATATACAGTCAAGCGATGAATCAACATTTGCATCCCTCTGATATATCCCATGTCATGCCATAAATTATGAGTGAAGAGGACTATGCAGGTGAGATGCCATCAGTGATGACAAACCAAAACCAGTCAACATGTCAGTAAAACCCATAGTCTATCTAGTTGCCGAATGATTTGTAGGTGGATCTTGACGTGCACTAGTGCTGGCCTAAGAGTGATGGGATCCTGGAATTGAACAACCTCTGCATCTCAAATGATCTCTAACATTCTCTATACCAATCCCATTATCTAATGCAATGTGGGTATATGCCTCCAATAGGTCCTCAACCAAACAATGCAGAGTCCTGCATGCCATATCTCCTATAAGTGCATCAAGCTTTGTAGGAGTAGGGATGTCGACCACTATAAAAGGATCCATGGTGGTCCACTATGCTAAAAATGGCATGGATCTAGAATGTATGGACATCAAATATCTTAGTGGTGGCAGCCGCAATGTCACCTACAGTATCAATTGCTTCCTTTTGGGAAGCAATGACAACCTCATCTGCTATGGGGCTAGAGCTACCTGGTGAGAGAAGGAGACCTCTCACCAACCAAAACCCTAAACACTGGGGGTGGTCTATCTACTTGAGGATAGGTGGGCCTATTAACAATCCTACCACGCCCTTGACCAGCATATGGTGGAATGTCTAGGTAGTTGACTTTGAGGCCCAAATGGACCTAAACATACAACTGTTGAACAAAATACAATGGAATCTAGTCATTGTTTGTGTATAGACCATGTGTTGTGAGAAATCATGGGTAGATCAATGAGGCCATAACATGATCAACAAATCTAGTGACCCACTATCCCCTAACCTTACTCACATTTTGATAAAATGGAAAACAAGTGGCTTTTATCATTTCTTTGGTCACACTATCTTGTATTTGTTTAAGGGGAACGTCACCATGTACTTCTTCCTGCATGTGAGAAAGAATAGCAGCTACTCTATCTAGGGAATATGCACTAGTCCTCTCAAGTTCATCTTTTAGTTTTTCTAGACTATGGAATATTAACATGCATGGTGAACAATATATATCCCTGGGTTTGTATGTAACACCCCTCCATTTTGGATATTTGGATTGGCAAGGTTCTTTGTATGTCTGATTACGCTTATGATGTGACAGTGAACTTAGTGATTATTTGAATCGTGAACTGTTTGATGATGCACATGTTATATCATGATGTGACGATTGTGTCTGAACATGCTTGGACTTTGGGAACTTGATTACTTGTGATTGTGATTGATTAAATGATGTGGAAGTTATATGTTGATGTGATGTTCTTTTATTCTGATGTTATCCTTATGGCATGATTTAGAATAACTTAGAAGATATCTGATTAAATGATGTTTTATGCTATTGATCATATCATTGCTGTTAGATGTGTCAGTTAGAGATACTGTATTGGTGAAGGGGACGGATTGTATCACTCACTTGTGAGCACCCTACAATTATGAGATTTCCTCTTCATGGCGTGTTTGATCATAACATACATATATATGTTGCACATTCGACATGTTCTTCGTTGCAGGTTTGCAGGTACATGACATCGACTCCACCTGGTTTCACAGGTGTGAGCGTGTCCATTTACCAATGGTAATTGATTGGGAGATAGTAGCGAGGTTTTTCAAACCAAGTCGTCACCCTAGTCATAGCGTGTTGTCGGGTTGTCGTCAGGGTTAGTTGTTTTAACTTGGTCAGTTTCCCTTGAGTGTTTATTTAATTTCAAGTTTAAAGTTTATTAAAGGACTTGCATAGTTTAATTGATGATTAAATGTGTTTAGTTGCAATGCTGAAATGCGATTTATTTTATTGATTTATTTGATGAAATTAGTAAAATAAGGATTGGGTTATTGATTGATTTGATTAATCAATAAACTAGATTTAGTTTATTCATTAATTAGATTAATAGTGGATATATTCTAAAAGATGATTTAATCTATTTAGTTTCGATAATTAAATGCAATTTATCTCATTTGTTAATTGGATTTAAATTAATTAAATAATTCTTTAGTTACTATGGAATTGATTTATTTAATTAATTAGATTGAGTTATAAATTGATTTGTTTATTAATGAATAAATTTGAATCAAGGAATTATATTGTCTTTATTGAATATTTGATTTAAATTATAAAGGTAATGGAAATCATAATAAAGTTTTGATTTAAATGCAATTATGTATTTACATGAAATTGTAATTGAAATTAAAAGTATTTTTGTGAATTTAAAAATGGAACAGTTTTAGAATGAATTTTTTTAAAAAAAATTAGATAGTGGGAATTTTAGGGTTTTCTTTGACCAATTGAATAAAACCCTATTTTGAAAAGAAAGGGCTCAAAAATTTTTAATCTTGCAATTTGGGAAGAAAAACTGGTTTTGGGCTATGGTTTTGCTTGAAATCTTGAAGGGGATGGAGGCTTTGTTGGAGTTGGATTCAAAAGGAAGGATTGGAGAACACCATGGTTGAAGGTTTCAAATTTGTGGAACAAAATTAGGTTCTCCCTTATTCTTTTGTTCATTTTGAATTAGATGAAACCCTCTTCATGCTTGTTTTGAAATATTTGATTTATTGTTTGAAAATCCAATAAAACCCTTGAAAATTCATTTAAAACTAGCAACTCAAAGTTGTTAGAGGGATTCAAATGGAAAGAATTGATTTATTTGTCAATATGGAAAAACCCAAAAAATTTATCATATTTTTTATGATTTAAACTTTTTATTTTCTGTTATTTCTTCAAAGAATGTTTTCCCAATCTAGCTGTGATCATGAATATATATATATATATATATATATACCAAATATATATTTTTGCCCTATATTCGTATCTGGTAAAAAAACCAAGGGAGGTCATTTTTTTGTTTGAAGTAAAACTTTTAAAATATCAATTTTTTTTTTAGGGCCTGCGTTTGTGGGTTGGGCACTACCCAGGCCACGTCCCCCACCATGGGAGGCACTGCCTTCACCAGGCAGCAACCCCATGTGTGGAGGTGGGGCTACATAGTAGTCCCAGCAGGGGCCGAGCCCCTGTCCTGGGGTTGCGTAGCAGCAGGGGTGCACCCCTTTTTCTTTTTTTAAAAGAAATAAAAAGTCTTTTTTTATTAATTTCATTTTTTTTTAAATATTTTATTTTATATGTTTATTTTAATATATATAAATATTATATATATATATTGTAATATTATAATATTATATATATTTGATATATATAATAATATTATAATATGGTATATATATAATATGTATATGTTATTAAAATAGATATATATATATATATATATATATATATTTAATATTTTAATTTAAATAAATTTTGTTATAGGGAAATATTAAAATGGAATAGTAAATTGGATATTTTAAATCGAAACATTTAAAGAATAATTATATAGTTATGAGATGATTTATTAAAATATAAATTTTCTTAATGAGTTGATTTTATCGTCAATAGAAATTAAATGAGGTTTTTTAATTAACTAATGTTATTTAAATTTTGTCTTAATTGGGAAATCATGGAATTGTAAAATGGGAGTTTAAAATTTATATTTAAATAATTTATGTTTATGCAAATAAAATGGTATTGTATTTGGCATATTAAGTAATGTTAAATAGTAAAAAAAAAATTTAAAATGATATTCTAGAGGAAATGTGTCTAGCGAACGATCAAATGTTTTAATTAAAATATTGATTTGAATTTGATCAAATTATTTATCTTCAATGAAATATAGATTAAATGACTTGAATAAGTGTTTATTTATTTAAATATCCCGATTATGAAGATAATTGGTAAATAGAGAGTTAATGATTGACTTAATTCAATCGAATGGCCTTATTTATTAAAAACATTTGAATACAAAATTTAAGTATAGAACTAAGAGATAATGAAATATTTATTTTAATCAGTTATTTTAATTATCAAAAGTTTGATTTATTTATAATTTAGTTTTGATTATTACCGATAATCGTGGAAAATGAAATTAAAGGGATAGATTTAAATATAGATAACTGGAAGATGATTTTGATTCGAAAGAGAAGCAAAAGTGGATTTTATATTCAAAAGGAATATTTAGAACGTTGAATTTTGAATAGTCAGTGATTTATTTTAAAGGATAGAGTCTAGATAATCAAATGTTTTTTATTTATTATAAGATATGAATTGGGAAACGAAATATAAAGTATTGTTATAGATTCTTAAATGTTAATAGTGTGATTTAAGTATTTAGTATGTAACAGTATATACATCGAGTAGGCACTATTAAGTATATTTATTGGAATGTATTTGTATTCAAGTAGAGATGAGACTTAGTTGAAGATTTAATTGATTTATTAATGTGAATTGAAAGAAAGACTGATTTATTTTTCAAAACGTTCTAAATACAAAAAACAAATGAGAAACTTAGAAGTAACGAATGATTTAATAAATCATATGAGGTTGAGTTGTTGATTTATTGTTAGGTCGAAATAAAGAGTAATTTATTTAATCCAATGCTTTATAAAACAAATGGATTTAATTACAATATATGATTGTGAGACATAGAGTTATTAATTGGATTGATTTCAATTCAATAATGTGATTTATTGAAATGTCTAAATTTTAGAATATAGTTGTGTGGGTTAGAGTAAATGATCTGTTCTTTGAATATTTCCATGTTGTGAAAAGAGATAGGTTCAATTGATTGGATAAATGCAAGTCATGAATATTGTGTTTGATTGGATTTAGAAAATCCGAACAATAGCTCACTTCATTGTTTGCAATGTTCTTAGTGGTTAATTGTTCGTCTTTGTTGTGTTGTGGAATTAGTGTGAATGTATTGAAAGTCTTCCATTTAGGAGTTCTTTTATCATTATCGGTTGTGGCATGTGAGTCAACCTTTGATGTGTTATGGAAAATATGTATAGTTTCACCATGTCATTTCACCCGGTTTTCACGTACGGGTTTTGTAATTTGTGCCTCCTTGGGAATAGGAGAAGGTTTTGTATTATGTGCCTCCTTGGATGGAGTGGTTTTGTTTTGTTGTTTTCCTCCAGTGTTTGGAGAGGGTCTTAACCTTGTTGCCTCCAGTGTTAGAGTGAGTTCTTGACTGTTACCTCCTTGAATGGAGAAGTTGTGTTTATCTAGATACCTATTGTGGTTATTACCATGCGTGTTGTCTTAGGAGAGTGGCTTGCAATGGGTGTCGGTGCACAAAGTGGTGCCAGGATAACCCTTTGTAAGTTGGTTAATTCAGTGATAACTAAATAAACTTTTAGAAGTTTAGGATGCATCAAACTTTAAACAAGATTAAGTATTCCTCACTCATGGACCCAAGGGATTGTTGTAGACTTGGGATGAGACGGGAAGGCCTGGAATGGAAAGATTATCTATCTCATCTTCACGAGAGGTATTTGGTTCCGCATGAGTAAGCATGGGTGTCGGGAATGCGGTAGAGGCTACCAGGATAACTCGTGGAGTGGGGGCCGGGGCCTAGGAAGATTCCCATAGGATATCCCTTGACAAGTTATGCGATGACACTCTTCCTAAGTCAACAGTTTATATTTGATATTTGTGACACTCATGATCTATTATATGTCTGGAAGCAATGTAACCTTTGCCAATGTTGTGTGAGTCATACCTAGAGTTGTACGTTTGACCGTTCAGTCATGTGATGAGGTCTTGTATTTATTTTGTATCAGCTTTATGTGACCCGTGCCTAGTGGTAGATAGTCTTATGTAGGCAATTCCTGGTTACTATCTCCTAGCACGGAGGGAGTGGAACCTTTTGGATTCCACGTGGTCAGGTGGCGTGCATCTTAAATCTGTTGGTTCTTCTTCATGTTCACGTGTTCGTGATTTCTAGCTGGAGAGCTCATGGGAATCAGTTTCTTCTCATGCCTTGTTCTCTCAGTTCTTATTGTATTTTATTACCCCTCAGTTGTTATCGAGGTGGAATTTGTATTATGTAATCTTTTTGTTGGAATTACCTCATTCGAGGAATGAGTGTTGTAATCTTATTGTTTAAATAATGTTAATTGAAATCTTTTGGTATTTCTTATCCTTCGTTGTAAGTTATCTTGGATGGAATGTATGTTGTCTCTTTTCCTTAAGTGATTAATGTTTCAGTTTATCATAATGTTTGTTGTTGTTTGGGTTTTAAAGTAATCTTTGTCTCATGGCCTTAGAGGATGTTGGTAATGTGTATTCATCTTACATGTTATTTTCACTTATATATATATATATATATATATATATATATTATTGCATTTAAGTAGTGAATTGCAACTTCCTCTAGGGTTGCGTGGCGGGGCATTACATTGCACTCTATGCTAATGAATCTCTCAATTTTTTAATCTCATTAGTGGTATTTCTAAACAATTTTTTTGCAAGTGGAATATCTTCAGTTTCCATGTTATATATGTATGGTACACCTAAAGGAGCAATGAGACCTTGGTACATAATATATCTAGATATAGAGAATATATTTATCTAAAATAGTTCTAATAATTCATCTACTCATTAATAATATTTTCATACCATTAACCAAAAAAAATTCAACATCTATCTAGTTTTTAATAGTCAAAACATTCAAATTACTAGATTGCACAAAAAACATAATCTAAAACAGATCTAAATTTTAAATTTACAAGTGTGCACTCTAGTACAAAATGTGCCATTAAAGACTTAAAAAATATTGATAAATTTTGCATCTAAAATTTATTTCCTACAACTAGTAATAAAGGGAAAGCATCATTACTTAACATTGGTGGTCATGTAAAATCAATTTAGTCATTATTGAAGGTACAAATAAGAGAAGAAAATGAGAGAGATGATATAGCTTGTAAATATGAATTCTAAATTATTGAAGCAATATTTTGATAAGGAGGAAACCAAAAAATTAGAAATAAACTTCCTCATATCCATTATAAACAAAATATGATAGGAGGAAGGGACACATGCACATAATATTTATCATGAAAGTTACCATACAATGTACAAGAACATGATAATAAGGAGCAAAGGTTTCTTATAAGTACACAAAAAACCTAGATGAATATTTAACCCTAGTACAAAAAGAAAGAAATAACGAAAGAATAGGATAAAATGAATTGATTTAATCTTTGTACATATTTTTTCTATTACCTCAAATCTTATAGATAATATAAAATCCACCACATGTGAAAATATGGTTATATTTACTCATTTAAAGATAATATTTAATAATTATTTTATTACTCTTATTTTTATAAATTTCTTGGATATTATAGTAAAATAAATCAACTCTTACATTTTTTAAAATTTAAAAGTTTCCTATACAAATTCCACAACTAGATATAATGGACTAGAGATTTCTATAATGATGCACAATGATCAATCCTTGATGTTCCAAACATTTGTGTGGGTATTTTACTTCATCCCACCATCTTCTTTAGTTTTCATGATCTAGGTAGGTATTCCTAATGAACCTAGGAATTATCCCTTGTTGGTCCCATCTTATTTCAACCTTTATTTTGTTGATGATTATACTTGAAACTCTTATTTTTAAATTTTATGTAGTAATGAATACCTATAACACTTGGTGAAACTAACAAACCAACACTAAGATTGTTCCTCTTCCTTTATCTAATCCTAGTATTTCATGTTGACTTCCATTATTCCTTTAAGAACACTAAAGAGTATAATAGCATAAAAGAACTTTAGTATATAATATTTATCTTTGAGATATTATTTAAACTTCGCCTTAATATCATGAGTTTATTCATAATTCTATACAAAAGATCCATATTCCCTCTTCTACTAAGCCTATTGAAATAGTTGCCCAAATTGGTTGTATTATATACTGACATTATGGAGATTACATTTCTTCCATCTAAACTTCACTTCAATGTAGTTTAATAGAAAATTATTTATCTTCTAATCATTTTTGGTATTAAACCTATATGAGAATTAAGTATACATTGATTGAAAATGGTTTTTCAATCTTAATATTTGTAGTCATTAATTCCTAAAATGTATTTTTGTTTATGCTTCTAATCTTACTCTTCCTGAATTTTCTATTAAAGGTTTTTTTATTATTCGATGAGATCCTTTGGGAACTATTATTTTCTTATCTAGAATCAAGCCCTATTTCGCTTCACTTGTTATTCCATGTTATGATAGGGAATACATTTCTTATTATAAACTCCTTCACATAAAACCTTCAATTCATGCAATAGGGGTTGTTCCATCTAATTGGACACCAATATTGTAAAGTTTTTTATATGGAAGTAAAACTTTCATGATTGTACATTAGACAATGATCTATTGTATTATTGTAAAATTAGTGTTGAACTACTTTTAATTTTATATTCCCCTCTAGTTACGTTAAAAATAACTACATATATTTCTTTTATACAATTATTTAAGGGGGCATATACTCTCACAACCATTGTAATTTTGACATTTTTCCTTTTATACATGTATAATTTTTATGTTGGATTATATAGGATTTGTTGGCATACTTTGTATTATTGGTTGTATTATTCTAACATATATATATATATATATATATATATATATATATATATATATATATATATTGTAGATTTTTGTGTTTTTTGACATGCTTATTTTGAATATCTTAGTTTGAAAAGGAATCAACTTCTTGATCATTTAACACACTATATATCATTCTATGTATCTAAAATGTTTGATTATTTTCTTTTTTTTCTCTTAGCATTTATTTGTTATACTTTAATTATGTTTTATCGTATAGTGGCATTAGCCCGTTAAAGTGAAATAAAATATGATGTCAAGAATTGCATACACTACAATATTAATTTATATTTCATGCTCACGTTTTAGCATCTATATCCATATCATAATTTTAGGGCCCATTTAACCCTCTTTCCTAACCTTCTCCTAGATCTAAGTGGCAATCTCATATTTTCTTACTTAATTATGTTAAATTTCATATTTTTATGTATTTGTTGTCTTCTAAAATTTTATTATTTATGTATTGTTTCAAACATTAAATACACAATTATATAAACATCTTCATGACTCTAAAAATATCCAAACAATTTATTTTTTTAAATCATTCTTCTTACTTGAATAAAAAATTCTAACTAACTAAGACATTTTAAATTATTTTTAATTAAATTTATCTTTAATTAATTAAATATTTTATCAAAACTCAAATACAATTATCCTCTTGTCATTTTTTTATTTAAACTACTTTTTAATAAAAACTATTGTATTTTCAAAATGCATGTTCTATCACTACCATTTTAAAATGATAAATCTTCCTATTTTATAAAATACTTGCAATAGTCCATTCTTGACATCTTTACAAGGAGCAAAATAAAGAATCTTCATTCTAATCATACAACTATATTTTTGAAATGCATGTTCCTCTTGATACTATTTTATAAAATACTTACAATAGTTCATTCTTGATACCAAATTACAAGAAACAAAAGAAAGAATTTTCATTCTAATCATACAATGTCTTATAATAGCTTTCTCTATTTTCATAATATGTTGGATTTTATTCTTAACATCTCAAAAAAGTCCTTTTTTATAACTAATTTTGAAAGGATTGAAAAAATATCTACAAATTTATTTTTTTTCTCATTATTTGTCCAATTTTTCTAACACATTTTTTCCAAAACTTTATCTCATCCCATTACATTCTATTCTTCCCTATTTTAACACCAATATCTATTTTGTATTCAAATTTGAAAGGCAGTATGTACTTTTATATGCAAAAGTGTAATATATCCCTCATACGCTCCATTTAATCCTTAAAATTCTACAGATGTAGTATAATAGTAGTTTTTCGACACTTATATTCTATATATTCTTTACATTGGAGCATTCTTCATTCTACTTTTGCATGAAACAAAATTACTGTTTATTTTTATTTTCCTACACTACAACACTTGGTTTCTCTTTGTTGCATGTTACATTTATTTTGCATTATTATGCTTGGACACTAGAACATTATATGCTCTAGCTATATCTAACATTCTATTTCTAACTTATGTTATAATATTTCATTATATATACTACAACAATTCTTCATACAATTTTTATACAATTTCTATTGACTACAATAAAAATTTCCTATTTGAAAAAATTCTCCTGACTTACTTTATTCTTAACTTATATTCATTCTTCAAGCACATTATAATTTCTTTACTTTGAATATTATTTATCATAATATAACTTTGCAATGTTTTTCTACTTATTATTTGTTTTTTTCTTTAATGTTGTAAGTTATGTTACTTTTATTGATCTTTTCTCTTTGAAAAGAATACAAACTTTTTTTTTTTTTTTCTTCCTCTTACAAATATTATTCACTCATTAAATAATATTTTCTCAATTTAGTAGAATTTTTTACTATGCCTAGTTTTACTTAAATGTATGCAAAATAGGCATGCATATAAACACCACAAAAATTATTTGGAAAATGCCACAAAAAATGTGATATAATTTATATAAAACTATGGTAAATGTTGCACTCCATTACAACAATTCATCCAATTAAGAGGTGATGTAATTTATTGATTCACTAAAAAAAAAAGATTTTTATTCTTAAAATTATTCTCTAGAACTAGACTCATGGAGTGACCAATTTGAAAATCAATTTGAACATTTCAATCACTTAGATAAAAATTTATCCAAAGAATAATTAAGATAGTGGTATGCAACCAATAATATAGAAGCAATAAATCTAGCCTATTAATTTTACTAAGATTCCATTCAAGTATAATTTTGAATTCAAGTTTATAAGAAAAATAAGTTTATAACAAGTGATGCAAGTGTTGAGTTCCTACCGAGAGGTAAAAGGCATGTAGCTATGAGTTAGAAAAAGTAATTAGATAGGAGATAGGAATATAAATGTATTAAATAAAGCTAGGAAAGTTTGAAGTAATTTGCAATGGTGCATAAATGCGTGGAATATTTAGGGTCCATGGGCAACGTGGTCCATAGAGACATGTGAATAGTTAACATGTGTTGATGGATGCATGCAAAGTTGTATTCATGGGTACCATGTATATATGTATCCATGTGCACATAATGCATAGAAGAGTGAAAAGCATCCTCAACATCTAAACGAGTCTAAAAGCACGATGAGACTCAACTTGCATTTGCAGTATTAAATAAAATTATGTTTAGTGTAATGTTCTAAAACACATGTTACATTAATTAATACAGCTAAGTTATTTTAGTTTATCATATCAAAATATGCAAGTGCTAGTAGAAACACTAGTGTTAGGTGGAACATTGATAAGGGTAGCTCATTTGAGTGTAAACTTTTTTAAGATTAATCAATCTTTTTTTTAATGTAGTATGTAGGTTACTTCTATATAAAGCTATTGATTTTATTATAATTAAGATTTTAATCTTGTCTATGTAATACGAGAACATATTTTTGTGTATAGAACAATGTAATTATATTACAATAGATTCTTATATGAATCACTAGAAAGCTATTGATTTTATTATAAATAAGATTTTAATCTTGTTTATGTAATACGAATAAATATTTGTGTATATATATTAAACAAAAAGTAATTTGCAAAGATATAATAAAGAACCTTATTACCTAAGATAGAATGCAGCTAGACTAAAATAATTCACATGTTTATAGCACTTTGCATTCAAAATAAAATGTAATAATTTGACTTATTAAAATGTAATAAGTGAAATAAATAATACAATAAATTCTTAGATGAAGCAGTACAAAGGTATTGATTTTATTATAAATAAGATTTAAATCTTGTTTATGTAATATGAATTAATTTTTTTTGTGTATATATTTTAAACAAAAAATAATTTGGAAAGATATAAAGAACCTTATTACGTAAGATAAAATGTAGGTACACTAAAATAATTCACATGTTTATAGCACTTTGAATGCAAATTATTGAGAGAGAAACATTTGTAACACTACTTGAGGCATCTATGTATACATGTATCGACATGCACATAATGCATAGAAGAGTGAAAAGAATCCTTGGCATCTGAACGAGTCTGAAAGCCTGATGAGACTCAACTTGCATTTGCAGTATTAAATGAAAGAAAACATGATAAATAAACTAGTTATTACGAATGCATATATCGAAGGAAAGCATAAAAATATGGATCCATGTAAACATTTATGCATGCATGGATGTGTACATGTGTCCATGTAATTTGGTATGTAAACAAGAATCTATATATGCCTGCGTCCATAAAGTTAGAAATGTCAGAAACAATTTACATTTTAAACATATAAAAAAAAACATTTATGATTGAAACAAAACAATAATACATTAGTGTTTTTGGAAGAAGTGTATAAAGTATATGTAATGATGCATTTGAATGCATGGATACATGTAAATATTTGTGAAATCTAATTATAGATTTTAGCCCTCAGGGAACTATCATACATGTTTTTAGGGATCTATAATAATCAGGATTTAGAAAAGATGTTCTAAAAAGAACTCTTGAATACAACTCTATGTTAACAATGAGACTCAATTTGCATTTGCAGTATTAAATGAAAGAAAACAGGGAAAATTAACTATTTATTACCAATGCATATATGGAAGGAATGCATAAATATATGGATCAATGTAAACATTTATGCATGCATTGATGTGTACATGTGCCCATGTAATATGGTAAGTAAACAAGGATCTATATATGCCTAGGTGCATAAAATTAGAAATGTCAGAAACAATTTGCATTTGAAAGATATACAAAAAACATTTATGATTGAAACAAAAGAATAATACAATATTGTTTTTTGAACAAGTGTATAAAGGATATCTAATGATGCATTTGAATGCATGGATACATGTTATCAATGAGGCTCAAGTTGCATTTGCAGTATTAAATGTAAGAAAACAAGAAAAAATAACTATTTATCAGCAATGCATGTATCAAAGGAATGCATAAATATATCGATCAATGGAAACATTTATGCATGCATCAATGTGTACATGTGGCCATGCAATTTGGTATGTAAAGAAGAATCTATATATGCCTATGTGCATAAAGTTAGAAATGTCAGAAACAATTTGCATTTGAAAGATATACAAATAACATTTATGATCGAAACAAAAGAATAATACATTATTGTTTTTTGAACAAGTGTATAAAGGATATCTAACGATGCATTTGAATGCATGGATACATGTAAATATTTGTTAAATCTGACTATACATTTTATCCTCCAAGTAACTATGATATGTGCTCTTAGTTATCTGTAATAAACAGGATTTAGAAAAAAATGTTTTGAAAAGAAGTCTTGAATATAACTCTATGTTATGATAGTTATTTTCAAAGCCCTTTGTGTTTAATTGCATAACCTTGATATTTTTTTCATTTTTTTCTTTGGTATGGTGTGAATTTTGTTGTGATGGATAAAGGTATATTTGAGGTATAGATAGATAAAGATATGTAAGGGTTGTAAAGAAGAATGAGCAATGTAAGTGCAAGAAAGAGGAGTTGAGAGAATGATGAGATGCAAGTAAGGTATATGAATGCCTTATGAAAAGTATTAGATATGGGAGGCAAGGATATGTGAGATTGGATATGAGAATGAATGGAATGTAAATGGTATGAATTTATCATTTTTGAGTTGTACGCTTAAAATTAAATGCAAGATATAAAAATTTGAATGAGTGAAATAGATTGAAAGAAAAAGGGAATGCAACACATTGGTGTGATGCAAGGAAAGCATATAAATGGATTTTGAAATGTATTTGATTTGAGAAGAAATGATGTGCATGGGTGGAAATGGAAATGAGTGGATTCGATAGGGTATGAAGTGATCATTTCTTCCAAGAAAGGGTGGAAGAATGCCTATTTTGTTATTTGTTATGCTTTTTAAAATCATCATAGGGTTGAGTGTCTCAATACAAACACAGAAGAAAGACTGATGTCCCATTTCTCACTCTCCTTTGTACTAAACAAAGTGCCAAGATCCTTGAGCTTCCTCGAAATGCGACAAGAGAAGAATAGATATAAAAATATAATGATATTTAAGGATACACGAGTCAAAATAGAAATTAAAGCAAAATTTGTTATGCATATACTATGAAAAGAATAAATACGTGGACTTTTTGATAGATACACCAATGAATACTTGTATTTTTACATGGGTGTATGTTTACATTTGCAGTAACAAAAATCCTCTATGATCTTATTCAGGAAGAAAAAATGCACTATTATTTTGTTTGAATTATTAAATGCAAATAATCTTAAACATTTGTAACAATGCTTGAGCCATCTATGTATGCATGCATGCATGTATACATGTATGCATGTGCACACAATGCATAGAAGAGTGAAAAGCATCCTTGACATGTGAAAAAGAAACATTGAATAGAAAACACTAAGATTGAGTAGAAATACAAATTTCTCAAAGCACAATGAGACTCAACTTGCATTTGTAGTAGTAAACGAAAGAAAACAGGGAAAATGAACTATTTATCACCAATGCATATATCGAAGGAATGCATACATATATGGATCCATGTAAACATTTATGCATGCATGGATGTATACATGTGTCCATGTAATTTGGTACACAAACAAGAATCTATAAATGCCTATTTGCATAAAGCTAGAAATGTCAGAAACAATTTGCATTTGAAACATAAACATTATTGTTTTTCGAACAAGTGTATAAAGGATATCTAATGATGCATTTGAATGCATGGATAGATGTAAATATTTGTTAAATCTAATTACACATTTTAGGCTTTAAGAAACTATCATACACGCTTTTAGGGATATGTAATAAACAAGATTTAGAAAAGAAATTTTGAAAAGAACTCTTGAATACAACTCTATGTTATGATTGTTATTTTCGAAGCCCTTAGTGTTTAATTGCATAACCTTGATATTTTCTTCATCTTTTTCTTTGTTTGCTATAGTGTGAATTTTGTTGTGATGGATGAAGGTATATTTGAGGTATAGATAGATAAAGATATGTGAGGGTAAAAAAGAAGAATGAGATATGTGAGTACAAAAAAGAGAGGGAATTGAGAGAATGATGAGATGCAAGTAAGGTGTATGAATAAGTTATGAAAAGTATTTGATATGGGAGGCAAGGATATGCGAGAGTGGATATGAGAATGAATGGAATGTAAATGGTATGAATTTATCATTTTTTAGTTATATGCTTAAAATTAAATGCAAGAAATAAAAATTTGAATGAGTGGGCTGCATTGAATGAAAAAAGGAATGTAACACATTGGTATGATGCAAGGAAAGCATATAAATGGATTTTGAAATGTATTTGATTTGAGAAGAAAGGACGTGTAAGGGTGGAAATAGAAATGAATGGAATCGATAGAGTATAAAGTGATTATTTCTTCCAACAAAGGGTGGAAGAATGTCTAGTTTGTTATTGGTTATGCTTTTTAACATCATCATAGGGCTGAGTGTGTCAATATAAACATAGAAAAAAGACTCATGTCGCATTTCTCACTCTCCTTCATACTGAACAAGGTGCTGAGATCCTTGAGCTTCCTCGAAATGCAACAAGAGAAGAATAGATATAAAAATATTATGATATTTAAGGATAGAAGAGTCAAAAGAGTAGATAAAGTGGAAGTTGTTATGCATATACTATGAAAACAATAAATATGGAAGATCATGAAACTGAAAAAATGCAAATGTTGATGTGTTAGAGAACAATAAATGCATGGAGAGAGAAATACGTAGAGATATTCACAGATATATGCATGGATGCATCAATAGACACATGTATACACAGAAAACATAATTACATGGACAGATGGAGAAATGAATACATGTATACATGGATGCATGCATATTTGCATATAGATACAAATGCATATGTTACATGGAAGGATGTATTCATATACACATGTAAATATGGATGAAGGCATATATGCATATATGCATGTATGGACAATATGCATGAATGTATGTCAACATATAACTTTTAATTTTGTTATATTGGAAAATTAGCATTTATATGTTTCTATTTATCATAATAGCTTTATAAATCATTATTGTTATAGAAAATTAGTGAAATGAGATCGCATATATTGATCAAATAAATTTAAGCAAAGGCATAGTTTATACAACTGGTGAGTAGAGGTACATAATCCATGAGTGCAAATTTAATGCATTGAAATATCAGGAAAATGTGAATACATAGAGAGGTCAAAATAATTGAAGCAAATGCATTAAATGGCTTGTGGTTGGTGGGGAAGGCACTGGAATGGCTTGGTGGCCATGGGTGTCCAGCATACTTTGGCCATTTAATATAGATTTAAGCCAGTTGCAATGGATCACAGTTGCTTTGTGGACGATGTATTCTATTGTACATGCTTGTGTTCTAAGGAAGAGTATTGTATATACATGCACAAATGCATATGTGCATGTAGAACATGTACACATGCATAGATGGATGCATGGACACATGTATGCAGACAGAGATAGATATCTTACAGAGAGAGGTGTATAGATACATGGATGTGTAGAAATATGCATATATGCATCTGCAGATGGACAGAGACAGACAAATACATGGGTGCATGAGTCCATACATGCATATATACATGTATCCATGCAAGATATCGATAGATGCATATATACATGGATGTGTGCATGAAATTCATAGGTGCATATATGCATAGATCGATGTATACATGTAGCCATAGATACATCCATACATATATAGACAGATGCATAAAGAGATTGCAAGATATATGCATAAATCAATATACGCATGATTGCATCTATGGATACATAGATACATAATGAAATGAAGAAAAATACACATTTATATATGCATTTATTTTGAGAGTTTGATTTTGAATCCATATGCATACTTTGATTAAAACTAGTGGCTGAAGGTACATAATTCATTGATACAAAATCAATGCATTGAATGGCATCTGACTAAAGGGAAGGTTGTTTGGATTGCTAATTAGTCTTTGAATATATAATAATTAAAAGAGATAAATAAGTAGAATTATCCTTGGCCCCATTTCACATTTTGACCTTTCAATCAAATTCAATTAACAAAGTAGCAGTTAAACGTAAAGAAGGTTCAAGGACTATGCTGTTAGAAAACCATATTTTGGACAATGGCTAGAGAATCTGTTGAAATTGCTTTACAAACCTTGAAGCAAATGCATTTTTCCTTTTGTTTACTTTCATTGTACATCTTAAATGGAAGTTGGGCTTCGCATTGCTGCAATGCATTTGGATACTTTGATTATAAAATCGTAGTTTAGATCATTTTAAGTGTTATCCATTTGAATCTTTCCTTGAAATACCAAGGATTCATCTGAGTCTTGGAGGCAATGCACAGCTATCCTATAAAGAGAGCTTTGGAACCAATGAGCTGTTGATCCGTAAAGCAGAAGGGATCTATGACAAACATTGCTAAGTGATTATGAACAAAGGAATAAAGACATCAACACTGGAGTAGCAAGAACATTAAATAGAGAGAATTCAAAACATAGAACCAAGAGAGAGAAAAGAAAACACCAATTTGATTACGAAGTTCGTCCGAGTGGACTACGTCTCCGGGTCGAGCTCAATTGAGTGACCAATCTATTGAAATGTTCTAAAATGGCAGTACAATCTCCACTGGAGCCTCTTGCAACATTGCTTTACAATATCTTGTAGCCTTTCCACAAAGTCATACAAAAAGGTCTCTCACTCACACCCCTCTCAAAATCTCTCAAGGCTAGGGATGATTAACAAAGAGTAAGGAAACTGACTCTACCTAAAGTATCTACTACAAGATTAGAACATCATTACATCACAACTCAAATATTCTCCTAATTCCCTCTAAGAATTCTCTCACAAAAGCCTCTCAAAGACCAAGAGAAAGGGATGAAGAGTGATCAACTCCAAATGTGATGATTGAGTTGAATTGAGTTGGATGAGTTGAGTGAGGAAGACTCTCCTAGTCTCCCTTTTATATGTGAAGTTCCCATATAGGGCTAAAAACCACCAATTTGTAATTTTTCCCATAATACAAACAATAACCCCCCTTATTAATAAATAACAAATAAAAATTTGTTTGAGCTCTTATCATTTGTCTATTTGTGCTAGAGTTGTTTAGGGGTTTTGTTTTCATTTAATTTAAAACCTTACCAAATAACCATTTATGGTTATTTAGTTAGAATTGTAGGCTAAGAAAGTCATCACAAAAAACCCGCTCAACAGTACCCCACAAATGTTGCATGGCGCAACAGTCAACTGGCCTTTTAGAAGGCGGGCGGTTGAGAGTTCCAACCCCGCCGCATCCGTCCATATCTCCACTTGGAGCTTTCAAATACACCAAACTCAACACGTATCTATTGTTATTTGAAGCCACCATGTGTGGTGCAATGGCCGAATGGTGCAACGATGAGTTGCTGGTCATGGGTGCAAGGCTGCCAACCTTTTTTATGGACTGTTGCACCAAACTACGAACCCACCAGAGGAGGAAGATAGACATTGTCGCACATTCCACATGTCAGAAGATGATTCACTGAACCCATCCACATTGTCAAATAGTCAACTATCAAATCAACATCCACATCACATGCCACATCATTAGGACATGTGTCAACGCCCAATTTGCTGACTACGATGATGTCATTTGCCATGTCATCATGCCACATCATCTATACGGCCTATACAGATTGACACGTGTCAGCTTCTGATTGGTCCAGCTTGATATCTGTGCAATGACTCATCTACCAAGTCAACATGCTAGCGTTAGCAACCATACCACATGGTACCCTAGTCAATTGAGATTTTGAACGGCTATATCTCATTTATACGAGCTCTGATTTGCACAAAATGAACACCATTGGAATCGTGACGATGAGACCTTCGTGATGATGCCACCTTCAATCATTTTTTATGATGTCAAAACTTTCATCCTTTTCCTCATCCTTGGGAGTTGAGTTGACTAGCCTTTGACTAAAGTTTGACCAACAATATCCCACACATACGAACTCGAATTTTGATGAAATGAACATCACTAGGTTCATGTCATCGAGCCCTTCAAAGTGACATCTCTTCTGACCAATTCTGAGTCCATCAAGTTTTTGCCTTCTAACGGTCTTCTGGTCCAAGGGTTGACCCAACTTTGACTGCGCGTAACTTGAGCAAACGGACTCCATTTTTGCCCGTTCAAGTTGCGCCAGATCTAGTATTCTAAGCTCTACACTGTGGCACTGCTTCTGAGAGAAATGGGAACACTTCAATTTTTCAGGTTTAGGAGATCCTCCTGGATCAGCTGTCATAAAGGATAGAGGAATATTGTCAAGTATTGTGGTTATAGTCCTCATAGGTACACATGAAAAATATGGAAGCATATAGAAAGCAAGTGAACTCTTTAATAATCCCATGAAACATAGTCTTTGTATGCATCCATGCATACTGGTTTGCATGTATATATGTGTGCATGTAATTATGTATATATGTTAGACAGTATGTATTTGTGCATAGGTGCATAAGGATAGTATGTATCTTTAGATTTTAGATTGCATAGGTAACATGTGCTTCATAGTCATCTAGTTAGGGTAATATGATCACTTTGTGCATATTGGTATTTAATTCTAGAAGTTGATGTTTCAAAAGTTATTTTTTTTATATGGAAAGTGGTATTTAGTTGTTTTATTGATTGTGTTTCAAAGTGAATGCATTAAATGGCATGTGGATTTATCATGTAATATATATTTAAGTGACTAGAGATGCATTGTGATTACTCTGAGCATTTCATTTTTTGTTATTCTGCAGATCTGTGTAGTCACAGGAGATGTTGATGTAGAGTCAAGACCCAGAAACAAGCTACTTGATACATGTATCCATAGATACATGGATGTGGACATCTATCATGGTATCCATAGATGCGTAGATACATGTATCTATGAATAGATGTATCCATAGATACATCGACGCATATATGGATAGATGCCTATATACATTTGTACATAGAAGTACAGATACATATATGCATGGATGCATCTATAGGTAGAAGAATACATATAAACATAGTTGCATGGATAGATAGATAGATGCATAGTTGGATACATAAATGCTTAAATATGCATGTATGGAAATATCCATGGATTGCATATGAAGTTGCATAGATACATATATCCATGGGTGCATGTATTGTAGTACACATGGATGCATGTATATGTGTATCTCTGGGCAGGATGCATGGATGCATGTAAAAAGAATAATTTTGTCAAATGTCATAGCTATTGTCCTCATAGGCACATATGCAAAGAATGGAAGCATACAAAAGGCAAGTGAACTGTAATACCCCCATGTTTCTGATACTATTTATTACTATTATTTGCTTTTATATGTTAGTGTGACACTGAATGGTGATGGTGATTGATTCATCATTTTGGTGTGTGTGGTTGCGTAGTTTAGTTGATTGCTACAATTGATATTATTATTATGATTTATGATACTCTATATGTAGGGTTTGGATTATGTTATTATGCATTGCTTGCTCTCGAATGTTTTATATGTCAATGTGATAATCGTATGGTGATTTGAATTCTGTGTTACTTTATAATGCAATGGTTCAGTAATTAGTTATGATGCAGTAGTTAAGTATAATGTTATCTTATGATCTATCTGGTTAGAAATGTTAGTTGTTATGGATATTGTAATTGTTAGAATAGATTAGGTGAGAGGACAGTGTAGCATCACTCGTTCACGGGTGCCCTGCTACACTGCAATTCCTTCTCACGGTAGGATGTTGATTATATGTATATATACATGTGCTACTTGACGTTTGCTTGGATGCAGGATTGCAGGAATAAGTCTCGATTCCACTTGCTTCGGCAGGATAGGGCGAGCAATAAACTAGCCCAACGGGTAAAAATGTTGAAAAAGGGAGTAGGTTTGGAAGCGTCCCCGTCCCAAGTCCGTCGTCTGTTGTGAGTCATGCTATGGCTGTGGTTTTTGTTCTCGTTGTTTGTGTAGTTTGTTTTGTTGAGGTATTCAATTGATTTATGGTTCATGTTTATTTAATTAACCTTATTTTTATAGGATAATGGATTAAAGTTGTTTAGTTGTTTGATTTAATTGTGTGTTAGTCGAAAATTAAATTTAAATATATTATAAATTAAAAAGGTGATTTAATTTATTTAAAAGAGTAAATAATTATTTTTAATTAATAATGTTGACAATAATTAAATTAAATAAATATTGTTGAAGATAATTAAATAATATCTTTTATTAATATTAAATTAGCATAGATAATATCTTGTTTAAATAAATTATTTTAAATAAAAACTATAGATAAATCTGTGCTTTTAAAAGCTGGAAAAGGACCAATAGGAAGGAGACTTTTTGAGAAAAGAAAGCAGGGAAGCTTTATTGAGTTTTATTTTGATTTATTATTTTTTTCTTGAGAAGATGATTCACACACAGAACTTCTACTCTGTGGTTCTTGGATCTGGGAAAAGAAAAATAAAATAAAAGAAAAGAATTTTGTTTGGGGAAAACTCGAGGAGAAAATAATTGTTTTGAAGATAGATAGAGCCGAGGAGGAGCTGCAGGAGGAATTCGAAAGGAGCTTTCAGAAGGGGATTCTTCTTCAGACGAAGGACTCCAGGTTCTTCCTTTGCTATTTATTATTTTATTGTGCTTTGAATAATACCTGTTGATGCATGTATTGAAAAATTTATAGAAAGAAATTCTGTGGTTTGAAATTATATTCGAATAAAACTCTTGATTTTCTGTTGAAAACATTAGTTAATCTGTTCTGAAATTCTTTAACTTAGTAGGAAAAATTATTGTTGTAAATAAAAATCGTTTTAGATTGAAAGTTGAGTTTGCATGTAGATCTGTATTAGTACGAAAAAATCTATCGATTATGATTTGAAAACCCGTAGTTTTTGAAAGGAAAACTATAGCAAAATCCTCTGAATTTCTTCATTATAAAACGTAGTTGTTGAAATAATTGTGTTGAAAAAGAAAATTATTATTACTATGAATTGAAATTTATAAGTCTAATTTCTTCTTAAATCTGTTTGAGAAAAAAACAATTCTCTGTTGAATCACTTGTTGTGTATATATAAATATATATGTATTGTTTGTTTATATATATATACATTTAATTCTATTTTCTATTTAAAAAGATATATTTTACTGTGGGTTGAACTATTGTTCTGAAATATATACAAATAAAATAAAATAATATAAATATATATATATATATATTAAAAATATGTTCATGAAGTTCTTTGTTTCCGTGCCCGAATGGGCGAATTGAAATTATAAAAGAATTTTTTTTGAAAAGTAAAATAAAATTTCAAAAAAAAAAATTATTAAATAAATTTTAATAAATAAAAATTTGAATTTGGGGGGCCCGAGCCATACCCCACACAGGTTGTCGCAGCCACCGCGCAGCCTTGGGTAATTTGTGGTACACATGGGCGGCCATTTTATTTAAAGTTTTCTTTTATTATTATTAAGTTCTTTATTTCAAATGAATTCATTTGTATATAAAATCAGTCGATTTTCTTAAGTGCGGATTTGGTATTTATTTAAATATATATATATATATATATTATATGTATATATTAATAATATATATATATTTTATATGTATATATTATATATATATATATTTGGATAATTTTATTATAAAAAAATTGTATGTATATTTTAATATCTATATAATAGATTTATTATGCAAAGTTTTAGATGTTATAAGACAATTTTTACAAATCATAATGTTATAGTTTAATTGGGTGAATTGAAATTAAGTTATGTGATTGTAATTAAATTGATTGGCTAAGAATAAAGGATCCAACAGTATAGTGTTATCGTGTGAAGTAGAAATAAGTTGTGCTTTGAATTTAATCGAATTTTCTTGAGATGTTGATTTGTGACGTTGGTGAAGTTCATTGTGTTGTAGTTGTTGGCGTGGTTCTATGATTTGTTCACTCTCGGGATTGTTTATTTTATTTTATTTTAATTGATTTTCTTTGAATTGGGTTTAGGTCATGTGGAAGAACCCTAGAATCAATGTATTCAGTTATAGGAGACTAAGTCGTGTTTAGGACTTCCAGAGGTGTGGATTTTGTATTGGTGTTCGATCTTGTATTTTGATGTTGTCCTTATGTTTTGGCTTCGGATGTGGTATTGATGTATACTTGGATCGTATCGTGTATGAATGTCATACATGTGATTTTGGGTGAGAGGGTTGTGCCTCACGATTGAGCCATTGTTGGTTCGGTTTTCCTTGTTGATATAGTCCTGTGATTTGGATATTTTCGTGCTAGAGTGTCTAGAGAGAGTGGCTGTAGTGGGGGCCGGCGCACAAAGGGGCTGTCTGGGTAACCCACATAGAGTTAGATTAATTAGTGATAACTTAAGTAATAAACCAGGGGTGGGGATTAAACACTAATAAGATAATTGTGAAGCCTCATCCACCTGTTAGTGCTATCACAGACTAAAGGGGACTGAGAAGGCCATGGTTGGCAAGGTCATTACCTTGTCCTCACGAAAGGTCAATGACTCCACATGAGTGACCCTATGGAGCGGCGCCTTGAGATAGGCCATCTGGAGAACCATAGATGGAAGCTGCACCTTAACTGGGTTGTCTGGAGAATCCATGTAGAGACGGAGGTGGCACCTTGTAATAGGTTGTCTGGAGAATCCATGTGAAACCATGCGATGACACTCTCGTCTAACATTCTGTTTGTGTTGATTTACTGAAGTCCTCTGGAAGTGATTTATTGGTTGTCTTTGGTTATTGTTGGAAGTAGTATTTGATGTTATGTCTTGAGTTTTGATATTATGTTTGGAGTTTCATTGATGTTGTGATTATGACTGGTTGTTATGTTCATCAGTGGTTTGTTGTTGTGCCTTTTGGATTTGTCGTTGTTGAGTTTTTAAGTGGTCTTTGATGTTAAGTTGTCTGTCTGGAGGTTAGTTTTGTGTTATTGTTAGGCGTGCTTGGTCGGGGACCCTTCCTTGTCTACTCTCAGCATGGGGGTGGTTGGGTGGAACATGCTTCGCACCCCGTTGGGTTTCCCCTTTCTGTTGCAGATGTATCTTTTATCGCAGGACTCTTTGGCGGATGTTTATGATCTAGTAATTCTTTGTACCAGATGTTTGTATACCCTAGTTGTAATGTATTTAATGTATTTATTGATGTATCATCTCCCACGTGTGATGGGGTGACCTCGATGTAATTTGTAACGCCCCGCCACGCAACCCCAAAGGAATTAAGTAAAATGCAACCATTTTTTTTTTAGAGAGTAATAATTAACATAACATAGTCATAAATAAATTTGCATAACTTAATTCCCTTGAGGAACACGAGGTCGTTACTTAACATACATAATTAACTATTCATTACATGATTCAATTTTTAACCATCCATAAAAGTAATTACATCAATAACAACAAAATAGGAAACATGATAAAATAATAACCAAAGTTACAACATCATTATAATTTCTCCTCAAGACCGAGGTTACAATTACAGTACATTACATCATCATATGATTACATTACAATAGCACCATGTGCATAATATACAAAACTGTCCCAACTAGGTGGGAATAATACATCAATAAAGAAAATCACATAAATGCATAGATCTGGAACCCACGAACAATAATCCACTGAAACTGAAACTCAACACCGCAAAATGAACCTGCATAAAAGAGAAGATCCCAACAGGGTACAGAACATGATCCACCCGACCACCCCTGTGCTAGGAGTTGTGAAGGAAGAGGTTCCCGACCAAGACCAACAAAACATAATCTCTCAAACAACTAAATGAAATCATGCAACACATAAAAGTATTCAAATTCGAACAACAATAAAAACCATCAATACGAAGCAAAGGACCGATTCCAGAGGATTTCCAAAAGACAACATAAACATGAATGTTAGAGGAGAGTGTCATCGCATGGCTTAACATGGATTCTCCAGACTACCTAACGCAAGGTGCCGCCTCCGTCTACTGACGAATTATCCAGACAATCCGAGCGCTAGGAGCCGCCTCCATCTATGGTTATCCAGACTACCTATCGCAAGGAGCCGCTCCATAGGGTTGCTCATGCGGATCCATTACCCTTCGCGAAGACAAGGCAACAAACATGCCCACCACGGCCTTCTCAATCCCCTTTAGTCTGTGATAGCACTCAAAGGCGGATGAGGCAATAATTATCTTTTTAGTGTGTTACTACCCAACCCTAGTTAATTATTTAAATTATCACTTATTAAATTCACCCTGACGAGGGCTATCCTGGCACCCCTTTGTGCGCCGACCACCCACTCAGAGCCACTCCCTCTAATCATTCAATCACAGCACAATAAAAACAAGGATTGTACAAGATAAAATAGCAACATCAAGGGACAATCAAACGTGAGGCATGACCATCTCACCATATATAGGGAATCACTTCCACTATTCGGTACAATCCCAATGAATAACCAACCACAGACATCTCAAGTCTAAATTTAAAACAAAAATCAAAGGCAACCACCTTATCCCACCTCTGGAATCACTTAGGTTCCTAACCAAATAAAAAAAAAAAAACACTTCTAAGGCTTTCTCCAAATAAAGAAAATCCCCATCATTGAAATGATATCTCTCAAAGAATTCATAAACAATAATTCAATACAACATGTTTTGATACGCAAAAATTCCAACAAATTAGACATCTAATTCAATGTAACGTTACATTTATTTCCTTAAAGAATTGCTCTATTTAATGACATAAAACAATTACACTACCTTCCCAAATTGTCAAATTAAAACCAACTTAAAACAGAGTACAACTCATATATATAAAATCCACATAAATATATACTTTAAGGACCAATATTCAATGAGAAGCACTATTGTAATTTGTCTTTTATTATCAAAGTAAAACTACCCTATGAATAAATTACAACTTACAGATATAACATCTACGCATGTATATATATGAACATATACTAACTTTAATCTAAATATCAACTTAATCCAAATACACAACTATGCTATGATTGCAACTAACAAATTAAATCTATCCTAAAATTAAGTTACAATTCATATACATATATAATCCCCACATATATATCAATATACAAAGCATTAACCCTAAAATTAATTAAACTAACCCTAATGATTATGCATATATATAATTAAAGAAACAATATATATATATATATATATAAAGAATTTCTAAACTTTTATGATAACATTTACAAATAATCTATATATATATATTTACATAATAAGTTAAAATTTGCATACTTTCTTTAAATACATATCAACCGACTCACAGTCTAATAACCCCACTAATCAATTATTTCTCTCGACAAAGATCTCTATCAATATATTTCGTTTAATTAACCATATTCAATTCTATTATCTATCGCCCGATATATAAATAAAGCATATAAATTAATACAACAAAATTCAGATATTTATATATATATATACCCGAAATTTGCGTCCAAAATTTTTAACACTAATGACTACGGACTCTACCCTTTTGGTTGATGCACAAACTGAGTCTAAAATATCTGTGACAGAGGAGACACGGCACGGATGGAAACAAAATACCCAGCGAATACAATATTCAAGAAATACCACGCGGGAGAAGGACGCACAACAAACTTAATACAGAGAACAAAGAAACTTAGTGCACAGCAAACTTGATACAGAGAACAAAGAAACTTAATGCACAGCAAACTCCACGCGGGAGAAGGACGAACGGCTGTGGAATAACAATGGCGCACAGTAACAGCGAGTGTCAAACAAGAAAAAGAGGACTGGTAACGAACCCCTACTCAGAGAACCCTTGCAACGAAAAAAAAGAAACATAAGGACCACACCATACACGGCGCTAGGGGAAAGAGCGATGAAATTCCTTGTGTACCACCGCTGGAAATGAAGATCAGGGACATAATGATTGCCGACGCTCTTAACCCATTCAAACTCTCAGGGATCTGGCCCAAGACAGAAGCATAGGCGCGAACCAGAACACAGTCATACAAAGGGTACGGTTTCTAACTCAAGGATTTCCCATACGCGAATTTATGAGCAAGACTGGACTCCCAACTCCCAATAAGGTTTCTGCAAATACTTATTAAGAAGGACGGGGAATGAAATATTAAAATGGTGTCGGCATAAGGATCAATATCCCAAAAATTAACCCAACAAACTTCAACAATGGACAGTTTTTACAACTACGCAACCATACATTACTTTTATAAATTACCAAAAGAGCAAGTCCAAACCAAAATCAAAAATATAAATATTTACTCAAAAGAATAAAAGGGCATTTCGCACAGTAAAATTTAACAATATAATTCATGGTCTTACAATTCTGCCAATCGTCCACAGATTAAAATAAATAACTAAAAATAATTAAACACTCTTCTATCCCAAACGAAGGCTACCCAATTTCACAGCTAACGGCACTTCCCAGTAAAAGAAAGGGAATAATTACGTTTACCAAAAAATATATATATATATATAATTATACGAAATAAAGTAAATGTTCCCCATTTAACCCTGATTCACCGTCCCCAATCAAATATATATTATTTTGGCCAAAGAAATTTCCAATACGGCAAAACCTAATTACATTAACCATTCTCTATCCATTACGTTTTTTTTTTGTCCTCAAGTAAATTGCATCAGGAAATTTTAATTCATATTTTCCCTGATTTTAAATGTTAACTTGCAAAATCTTTCCAGACAGAAATTTTCTCACATAACATTTGTCACAGCCAGAAATTCATTCAACAACAATGCAGCCAAATAGAATCAAAGACATAACAGTTAGAATAAATTTTTTTTTTGAAAAGCACCTGGAATCCTACGGCCGAAGAAGAACCCAACCCAGATGCTTCCTTCTCCTTTCCAATACCGCCCCTGTTCGGTAACTCCGTTTCCCGAAAAACCAAAAATTCTCCGCCCCAAAATTAAAATTTCCCTTCACCTCTTCTTTCCCTTTTGTAAAAAAAAGGATTTCCACAACAATAACTAATTTTCTTTTTCGAATAACTCCCACCAGTTTGCCTATTTTAACTAATCATTTTTATGTATTCGTTTACTTAATTTTTTTAAATTACCACCGCTCAATTTTAATTAAAACCAATTTTAATTATTTATTTATTTAATTTTAACAACAATTTCTTTTGCTTTAACTTACTTCCACTTAACTTCTAAATTTGATTAAAACAAAATTTTATAAACAATTAACTTTTAACTTTAAAATATAATAATTTTAGATTTAATTAATTAAACCAACATAATAAATTAATTAAATCCTCTAACTCAACACAATTGAAATATTAAGACAGAATCGGATCAACACATGACACAATAAACCCCTACAAATGACGGACTTGGGTCGGGAAACCCTTCCTTACAACTCCTTTTAACCACATCGTACCCGTTGGGCTTAATTTGTGCTCGCCCTGTCCTGCCGAAGCAGGTGGAGTCGAGGCTTTTAATCCTGCAATCCCTGCAAACAATTAAACGTCAAGTAACATATAATCTCCATTGCAAAACACATGGTGAAAGGAAATAGCGGGGTAGTAGGGCACTCGCAAGCGAGTGGTACTACTCCGTCCTTCCACCCTAAAATACTAACATGTCAGTGAAAACATAATACCATTAACACATATAAATTTAAGAACTTATCATTACAGAATAAATCAAATCATCTATGCTTATTATATCATCAATTTCTACACACATAATATAAGAGCAGTCAACAACTTAACCAAGAAACCACACATGATCAAATAGAAATCCACCATACAGAACATCACAGAGTGTCCATAAAAGTATCAAAAGTGTCTAATGAGCAAATCAACATGGGAGTATTACATCCTCCCCCCCTAGAACATGGCTTACTCCTGGAAGCCAGAGAACAAATAAGGGTAAGCCTCCCTAATGAGAGATGCATCTTCCCAAGTCGTCGAGGTTTCGTCATTCGGATCCCATTGGACCCGCACTTGCTCAATATCTCTGCCCCTGAGGGCGAGACTCCGATGCTGAAGCATGGCCACGGGCTCTAGAGCTAGTTGCTCGTCCTCGACCTGCAAAGCATTCCAATCCAGCACATGAGTAACATTAGGAAAGTAAGGCCTCAAAACAGAAACATGGAAAACATCGTGAATCCGCGACAGACAAGGTGGCAAGGCTAGGCGATAGACAACAGGTCCGATCCTCTCTAACACCTCAAAGGGTCCAACAAAACGTGGTGCCAACTTAGAACCCTTTCCGTAATGGATAGGACTCTTCCGTGGATGCACCCGGAGAAATACACGATCCCCAACTGCAAACTGCCGATCAACACGATGAGCATCTGCATACTTTTTCTGCCTATCTTGGGCTGCCACAAGATGCTCTCTGATACACGCCACCTGCTATTCCATATCCTAAAGCATGTCTGGTCCAAGAAGAACCCTGTCCTCTAACCGATCCCAGCTCAAAGGGGTATGGCACGGACGACCATACAAAGCCTGAAAAGGTGCCATGCCAATAGAGCTATGATAACCATTATTGTAGGCAAATTCAACCAAATGCAAATACTCCTCCCAGCGAGATTGTTGATCCATAACGTACATGCGAAGCATGTCCTCTAGCACCTGATTAACTCTCTCAGTCTGACCATCTATCTCAGGATGATAGGCAGAGCTAAAATTCAACTGAGTCCCTAGAGACCGCTGCAAGGAAGTCCATAGTGCCAATGTAAACACTGGATCTCTATCAGATATGATCCTCCATGGTATACCATGTAATCGAACTATGTCCTCCATAAAAATCCTCGCTACTATAGATGCAGTATAAGACGATCTGATAGGAGAGAAATGAGCTACTTTGGTTAACCTGTCCACAGTGACCATGATTGCATCATGACGCCTAGAAGACATGGGCAAACCAACGATAAAATCCATAGAAATGATATCCCATTTCCACTCAGGAACAAGATTAGGCTGTAGTAATCCTGCCGGATGATGATGTTCTGCCTTTACCCTCTGGCACTCCAGACATCTAGCTACGAAATCGGCGATATCTCGCTTCATTCCTGACCAAAAATATAATGAACGTAGATCCGCATACATTTTCTTAACTCCCGGATGTGCCGAATAGGGTGCCCTATGGGCTTCAGTCAAGATTAGGGTACGAAGACCCTCTGCCGGAGGTACATACATACGCCCGGAATATCGCAAAACACCCTCAGAATCCAACAAGTACCCAGCAAATTTTCCTTCAAGAGACCGGCCTGACTCGATCTCAGACTTCACCTCTGAATACCAACTGTCTGAAGGGAGAGCATTGAGGATCTGATTCTTCAAATCAATACCAAGAGTCATAGAGGAGATCTCATGCCTACGCCTACTCAAAGCATCGGCTACCACATTCTCCTTACCCTGAATATATTTCACTTCGAAATCATACTCACATAAAAATTCCATCCATCTCCTCTGTCTAGCATTCAAATTCGGCTGCGTAAATATATATTTTAGACTACGATGATCCGTATGCAACTCGAATTGATGCCCCAAGAGAAAATGTCTCCATCTAACCAGAGCATGAACCACTGCGGCCAACTCAAGATCATGAGTCAGATAGTTCAATTCATGATCTTTAAGTTTCCGGGATTCATATGCAATCACATGACCTTCCTGCATCAAGACGGCCCCTAGGCCTTCCAAGGAGGCATCGGTACACACCACAAACTCTCCTGCCGGATCTGGTACCGCCAAAATAGGTGCACTTGTCAGTTTCTCCTTAAGAGTCTGAAAAGCCTGCTGACATTTTTCTGACCACAAAAATTTATTCCCTTTTCTCTGGAGAGAGGTAATGGGATGCGCAATCCTTGAAAAGCCTTGGATGAACCACCGGTAATAACCTGCAAGCCCCATGAAACTGCGAACTTCTGAGACATTAGTTGGTACGGGCCAATCCACAATAGCCTGAATCTTTGCAGGGTCCAAAAAGATTCCTTCACCTGAGATAACGTGGCCAAGATACTGAACTTGTGTCTTGTAGAAATCACATTTTTCCAAATTGGCATATAATTGGTTATCCCTCAAACATTGCAAAACCTGCTTGAGATGTTCCTCATGTTCCTCTATAGACCTAGAATAGATCAAAATATCATCGAGGAACACAAGAACAAATCTATCTAAAAAGGTCCTGAATACCCCATTCATCAAGCTCATGAATACTGAAGGTGCATTTGTCAACCCAAACGGCATCACTGTAAACTCATAATGTCCGTATCAAGTGCGAAATGCAGTTTTATGAATATCCTGCGCTGCAATCCTCAACTGGTGATATCCGGACTTCAAGTCAATCTTGGAAAATATCTTTTCCCCTCTTATCTGATCGAAGAGATCATCTATTCTGGGTAGGGGATAACGATTCTTCACTGTTACTTTATTCAACTGTCTATAATCAATGCATAGGCGAAGAGAACCATCCTTCTTCTTCACGAAAATCACAGGTGCTCCCCAAGGAGAGACACTTGGGCGGATAAACCCTTTTGCTATCAACTCTTCCAACTGAAGACAGAGTTCCTAAAGTTCTTGCGTGGTCATTTGGTACGGAGCCCGAGAGATAGGCTCAGCTCCAAGTACTAGGTCTATCCGAAAATCTACATCCCGCTTAGGCGGCATTCCATGAATCTCACTCGGAAACACATCAGCGAACCCCTTAAGAAGAGGATAATCATCCAATGATTTCTCTCAACTATCATCAGTCTCGAGATCATGCACTGCTACTACAAAGAGCTGACAACCCTGACGGAACAACCTTTTTAACTGCATGGCGAAGATCATCCGCAAGGAAATAGGCCTCTAAGTGCCCACGATTTCCACCTCCTTTCCAAAATCATCGGTACACCGCACTGCCTTACGACGACAATCCAATAAAGCATGATGTGAACACAACCAATCAATTCCCAGGACTATATCATATGAGCCCAAGGATAAGATCCGAAGGTCCACCTGAGTCGAAAAGGCTCCCAAATCTAACTTACAATCCTGGACAACCTCTTCTACATGAATCTTCGACCCTGAGGCTAGCTCAACCTGCCAAGCCATGCCTTGCCTAGATGCCACCAAACCACATCGCTTCACAACGGAAGGAGATATGAATGAATCAGAAGCACCAGAATCAAAAAGTATGGAGACTTTAGTACCCTTCAACACACCTGATGTTTCAATCACAGTACCCTGATGCTCGGCCTGCCAATTATCTACTGCTGCAAAAACCCGATGAGATCTCCCTACATCACCTACTGTACGCACTGAAACGGCTGGCCTCTAATTAAATTTTGTAGTGGTCTTCTGTGGACACTGTCTGGCAATATGCCCCTGCTACCCACACGAGAAACAACTTGTTCCTCTACCAAAGCCTCTAACCTTAGAAGGCACATTTGACTGCTGAAAGCTTCCTCTGGTTGGTGCTGACTGTGCACTTTGTGCAGGCTACATAGAACGATCAGGTTTATCTCGCTGCCAACTACGAACCTTCCTACCCTGAAACCTGTCCCTCTGCTGAGACTGTGATTTACTCTGCTTGGGTTGAGACTGCTCCTAGTGTGAACCACCCTTAGATGGCATCTGAAAGTTCCTAGAAGACCCTGCATACTAAGACTGCCCACCTCTAGAACCTGTACCTGGTGCCGGAGCACTGCCAATCTGAACTCCAATATGCCCTCCAAGAGTCATAGCCAAGTTTTCCTCTACCAACCGAGCTTTTTCTACTGCCACCTCCATTGTCTTCGGTTCGAAGACTCTTACTCCACCACTGATACGTGCATTCAGACCTCAAACAAAATGCTGAACAAGCAAACCCTCGTCATGATTAATCCCAGCATATTGCTTGAGTTCATAGAACCGCCGCTCATACTGCTCAACGGACATAGACATCTACTTAAGATCATGGAACTCATCGGCTCTGCGCTGCCTCCAGTGATCAGAGAGAAACCGAGCCCTAAACCTGTCCAAGAACAATTCCCATGTGACCACACTGATATCCAAGTGCAACTTCTGTTCTTCCAACCTCCACCAGGTAGAGGCAAAACCCCGCAAATGCATTATTGCACACCGAGCCTTGGTATTGCTACCGAATGGGTGCATTGCGAAGCAACGATCCAAATCTATCAACCAGGTTTCTGCTTCCAAGCCTCCTCCTGAGCCATCAAAGGTAGGAGGGTGAGCTCTCAACAAATCCTTCATATGTCCTGCTATTGCTGCATCCTGATCTGCTGGAACATCCTTGTGCCTTGGAGACCTTTCTCTCTCTCTTTCAATCTGTGACTCTTCCTGAGTCCTAGGTCCCAAACGATCCAAGAGTTCTCCTAGAAGACGTTGCAACTAACCATCCAAACCAGGCTGCCCCTGATTCTGGTCACCAACTGGTGGATTGCTTTGAGGATTTGAGTTTTCCTCATGTCCCGAACCATGGAGGATCGGTGGGGATGGACTATGATGACTGCCTGTTCGACCACCACCTCGGCCTCTTCCACGGCCACGACCACGACCTCTAGCTCGAGGCATGATCCTGCACACAATTATAGTATGTAAGATCAAAGCTAGCACAACGATTGCCTAACGGACACCAACTACCCAAGGGACCCAGTGTTAGCAACCTTGGCTCTGATACCAAGCTGTAACGCCCCGCCACGCAACCCCAAAGGAATTAAGTAAAATGCAACCATTTTTTTTAGAGAGTAATAATTAACATAAAATAGTCATAAATAAATTTGCATAACTTAATTCCCTTGAGGAACACGAGGTCATTACTTAACATACATAATTAACTATTCATTACATGATTCAATTTTTAACCGTCCATAAAAGTAATTAGATCAATAACAACAAAATAGGAAACATGATAAAATAATAACCAAAGTTACAACATCATTATAATTTCTCCTCAAGACCGAGGTTACAATTACAGTACATTACATCATCATATGATTACATTACAATAGCACCATGTGCATAATATACAAAACTGTCCCAACTAGGTGGGAATAATACATCAATAAAGAAAATCACATAAATGCATAGATCTGGAACCCACGAACAATAATCCACTGAAACTAAAACTCAACACCGCAAAATGAACCTGCATAAAAGAGAAGAATCCCAACGGGGTACAGAACACGATCCACCCGACCACCCCTGTGCTAGGAGTTGCGAAGGAAGAGGTTCCCGACCAAGACCAACAAAACATAATCTCTCAAACAACTAAATGAAATCACGCAACACATAAAAGTATTCAAATTCGAACAACAATAAAAACCATCAATACGAAGCAAAGGACCGATTCCAGAGGATTTCCAAAAGACAACATAAACATGAATGTTAGAGGAGAGTGTCATTGCATGGCTTAACATGGATTCTCCAGACTACCTAACGCAAGGTGCCGCCTCCGTCTACTGACGAATTATCCAGACAATCCGAGCGCTAGGAGCCGCCTCCATCTATGGTTATCCAGACTACCTATCGCAAAGAGCCGCTCCATAGGGTTGCTCATGCGGATCCGTTACCCTTCGCGAAGACAAGGCAACGAACATGCCCACCACGGCCTTCTCAATCCCCTTTAGTCTGTGATAGCACTCAAAGGCAGATGAGGCAATAATTATCTTTTTAGTGTGTTACTACCCAACCCTAGTTAATTATTTAAATTATCACTTATTAAATTCACCCTGACGAGGGCTATCCTGGCGCCCCTTTGTGCGCCGACAACCCACTCAGAGCCACTCCCTCTAATCATTCAATCACAGCACAATAACAACAAGGATTGTACAAGATAAAATAGCAACATCAAGGGATAATCAAACGTGAGGCATGACCATCTCACCATATATAGGGAATCACTTCCACTATTCGGTACAATCCCAATGAATAACCAACCACAGACATCTCAAGTCTAAATTTAAAACAAAAATCAAAGGAAACCACCTTATCCCACCTCTGGAATCACTTAGGTTCCTAACCAAATAAAAAAAAAAAACACTTCTAAGGCTTTCTCCAAATAAAGAAAATCCCCATCATTGAAATGATATCTCTCAAAGAATTCATAAACAATAATTCAATACAACATGTTTTGATACGCAAAAATTCCAAAAATTAGACATCTAATTCAATGTAACGTTACATTTATTTCCTTAAAGAATTGCTCTATTTAATGACATAAAACAATTACACTACCTTCCCAAATTGTCAAATTAAAACCAACTTAAAACAGAGTACAACTCATATATATAAAATCCACATAAATATATACTTTAAGGACCAATATTCAATGAGAAGCACTATTGTAATTTGTCTTTTATTATCAAAGTAAAACTACCCTATGAATAAATTACAACTTACAGATATAACATCTACGCATGTATATATGTGAACATATACCAACTTTAATCTAAATATCAACTTAATCCAAATACACAACTATGCTATGATTGCAACTAACAAATTAAATCTATCCTAAAATTAAGTTACAATTCATATACATATATAATCCCACATATATATCAATATACAAAGCATTAACCCTAAAATTAATTAAACTAACCCTAATGATTATGCATATATATAATTAAAGAAACATATATATATATATATATAAAGAATTTCTAAACTTTTATGATAACATTTACAAATAATCTATATATATATATTTACATAATAAGTTAAAATTTGCATACTTTCTTTAAATACATATCAACCGACTCGCAGTCTAATAACCCCACTAATCAATTATTTCTCTCGACAAAGATCTCTATCAATATATTTTGTTTAATTAACCATACTCAATTCTATTATCTATCACCTGATATATAAATAAAGCATATAAATTAATACAACAAAATTCAGATATTTATATATATATATACCCGAAATTTGCGTCCAAAAATTTTAACACTAATGACTACGGACTCTACCCTTTTGGTTGATGCACAAACCGAGTCTAAAATATCTGTGACAGAGGAGACACGGCACGGACGGAAACAAAATACCCAGCAAATACAATATTCAAGAAATACCACGCGGGAGAACGACGCACAGTAAACTTAATACAGAGAACAAAGAAACTTAGTGCACAACAAACTTGATACAGAGAACAAAGAAACTTAATGCACAGCAAACTCCACGCGGGAGAAGGACGAACGGCTGCGGAATAACAATGGCGCACAGTAACAGTGAGTGTCAAACAAGAAAAAGAGGACTGGTAACGAACCCCTACTTAGAGAACCCTTGCAACAAAAAAAAAGAAACATAAGGACCACACCATACACGATGCTAGGGGAAAGAGCGATGAAATTCCTTGTGTACCACCGCTGGAAATGAAGATCAGGGACAGAATGATTGCCGACGCTCTTAACCCATTCAAACTCTCAGGGATCTGGCCCAAGACAGAAGCATAGGCGCGAACCAGAACACAGTCATACAAAGGGTATGGTTTCTAACTCAAGGATTTCCCATACGCGAATTTATGAGCAAGAATGGACTCCCAACTCCCAATAAGGTTTCTGCAAATACTTATTAAGAAGGACGGGGAATGAAATATTAAAATGGTGTCGGCATAAGGAACAATATCCCAAAAATTAACCCAACAAACTTCAACAATGGACAGTTTTTACAACCACGCAACCATACATTACTTTTATAAATTACCAAAAGAGCAAGTCCAAACCAAAATCAAAAAATATAAATATTTACTCAAAAGAATAAAAGGGCATTTCGCACAGTAAAATTTAACAATATAATTCATGGTCTTACAATTCTGCCAATCGCCCACAGATTAAAATAAATAACTAAAAATAATTAAACACTCTTCTATCCCAAACGAAGGCTACCCAATTTCACAGCTAATGGCACTTCCCAGTAAAAGAAAGGGAATAATTACATTTACCAAAATATATATATATATAATTATACGGAAATAAAGTAAATGTTCCCCATTTAACCCTGATTCACCGTCCCCAATCAAATATATATTATTTTGGCCAAAGAAATTTCCAATACGGCAAAACCTAATTACATTAACCATTCACTATCCATTACGTTTTTTTTTTGTCCTCAAGTAAATTGCATCTGGAAATTTTAATTCATATTTTCCCTGGTTTTAAATGTTAACTTGCAAAATCTTTCCAGACAAAAAATTTCTCGTATAACATTTGTCACAGCCAGAAATTCATTCAACAACAATAGAGCCAAATAGAATCAAAGACATAACCGTTCGAATAATTTTTTTTTTTGAAAAGTACCTGGAATCCTACGGCCGAAGAAGAACCCAACCCAGATGCTTCCTTCTCCTTTCCAATACCGCCCCTGTTCGGTAACTCCGTTTCTCGAAAAATCAAAAATTCTCTGCCCAAAATTAAAATTTCCCTTCACCTCTTCTTTCCCTTTTGTTAAAAAAAAGGATTTCCACAACAATAACTAATTTTCTTTTTCGAATAACTCCCACCAGTTTGCCTATTTTAACTAATCATTTTTATGTATTCATTTACTTAATTTTTTTAAATTACCACCACTCAATTTTAATTAAAACCAATTGTAATTATTTATTTATTTAATTTTAACAACAATTTCTTTTGCTTTAACTTACTTCCACTTAACTTCTAAATTTGATTAAAACGAAATTTTATAAACAATTAACTTTTAACTTTAAAATATAATAATTTTAGATTTAATTAATTAAACCAACATAATAAATTAATTAAATCCTCTAACTCAACACAATTGAAATATTAAGACAGAATCAGATCAACACATGACACAATAAACCCCTACAAATGACGGACTTGGGTCGGGAAACCCTTCCTTACAACTCCTTTTAACCACATCATACCCGTTGGGCTTAATTTGTGCTCGCCCTGTCCTGCCGAAGCAGGTGGAGTCAAGGCTTTTAATCCTGCAATCCCTGCAAACAATTAAACATCAAGTAACATATAATCTCCATTGCAAAACACATGGTGAAAGGAAATAGCGGGGTAGTAGGGCACTCGCAAGCGAGTGGTACTACTCCGTCCTTCCACCCTAAAATACTAACATGTCAGTGAAAACATAATACCATTAACACATATAAATTTAAGAACTTATCATTACAGAATAAATCAAATCATCTATGCATATTATATCATCAATTGCTACACACATAATGTAAGAGCAGTCAACAACTTAACCAAGAAACCACACATGATCAAATAGAAATCCACCATACAGAACATCACAGAGTGTCCATAAAAGTATCAAAAGTATCTAATGAGCAAATCAACATGGGAGTATTACATAATTTGGATATGTGGTTATTGAGATGTATGCTTAGACATTGGTATTTCACCATCTTTTGGATGTGATGTATATTCAGGCCTTGTATGTATTCAAGAACTGTCACTTGTAATAGTTGGTTACGTTATGTTGTATCTATTGAAATATGTAACAGTTTATATCTTTATAATTCTATGTATTGTCCTATGTGCATGTGGTATTAATATGGTTATTGTTTAATGGATATGTAAATGATGAAATGAGAATTAATAGATTTATTTAATTGATTAATTATTGTTATCTTATTATTGTGTTATGGGTTAGAATAGTCATGTCACTTCGTGTACCCCATTGGAACAAGTTGTGCCTCTTAATATAATGTTATGTTGTAATACTTAAGTATGTTATTATATTCTTTTAAAAAAAAAAAATTGTTCCGTAGTTTTAGTTCCTTTGGGGTTCGCACGGCGGGGCGTGACATGAACTCTTTGACAAAAGTCGTGGAATAAATGTGGATCCATGAAATGTGGTTCGAAAGGGATTATGTAAAAACCCTTTTGTCTATTTTGTTGAATGCATGTGAGCCCTGTAAAGACTATATATCTTCAATTGTTGTAGAGTTGTGCCATAGAGAGCTCTTTAGAACCAATGTGTTGTAAACCTGTGTTGTAATGAGAAGTTTGGAACAATGTAAACCTAAATTCTGCAATTGTAGCAAATTTTTCAAGAAAAAAGTACAGGGTAAGTTACTAGAATGAACCTTTTTCTTTGTTTACAATTGTGAAAGGCAAGTAGGGTTTCATAGTGTTTTAAGGAATTCTTATAGTTTGATTATAAATTCATATTTTAAACTACTTTTAGTATTATCTATTTGAATTTCTTGTTGAAATGAGAAGGTGTCATCTGCGTTTGATAGGAATTATGTAGAAACCCTCTTGTCCATTTTACTTCATGCATGTGAGCCCTACAAAGTTTGTATATTTTTTATTACTGTAAAGCGGTCTCATAAAGAGAGCTTTGGAACCAAAATTATGTCAATGTGTGCGATAATGGAAGTTTTCTCCTTGAACCTTGTTATATATTCAAAGACTAATTAGCAATTGAAACAACATCCCCTTTAGTCAGATGCCATTCAATGCATTGAGTTTGCATTAATGAACTGTGTACCTTGAGCCACTAGTTTTAATCAAAGTAGGCATATGGATTCAGAATCAAAAGCTTTTTCCTGTGAACCCATTTTTAATTTGCCTATGCATTTTCCTGGAATGCTTTTAACCAGTAGCATCGGCCAATCACATTTCAGCATATAACACATTACTTATTTTTTTGTATAGATTGAATTTGGGGAGCTATTTTTAATATTGGAAAATTAGCATTTATCTATATTTCTATTCATCTGAGTAGCTTTATAAATCATTGTTGTTTCAAAAATTTGGGAAAATGCGAATGCATAAATTGATTAAATAAATTTAAGCAAAGGCATAGTGTAAAAGTTGGTGGCTAGAGGTATGTAATCCATGAATGCAGATTAAATGCATTAAAATATTAGGAAAATGCGAGCGCAATGCATGAATGCAAATTAAATGCATTAAATGACATCTAGCTGGAGGTGAATGCACTGGAGTGGCTTGATGGCCACGCGTGGACATGGTACTTTGGTCATTTAATATAGAGTTAAGCGACTTGCTATGCATCTCTATTACTTTGTGTGTGTTGTTTTGTGTTTTGTAAGCCTATGTTCTCTAAACCTAAATTCTGCAATTGCTTAGAGCTTTTTCACTATGATGAAAGCATAAAGGATAAAGGAATTTTGTGAACTGTTATAGTTAATGTGCTCATAGGCACATATGTAAAATATGGAAGCATATACAAGGGAAGCAAATTGTTTGAAAAAACTCCTCAAAGAAATGTGGTCCCATGGAATGCAATAAGTGTTCATAATGGACACTTTGGTTTTCGCATGTTAACTTTGTCAGATAATGCAATTTGACATGAACAATAGAACTATTCAACACTGAACTCTATGCCTATAATAATTATTGGAAAAGCTGTAAATGCCATAGATGAAATAATATGAATAAAATTTTAGTTTCTTCTTTTCTTGAAATGCAATGAAAAAATTGCTATAAGGGCATAACACAAGGTTGTGTAACATATTGCCACTCCTATTTCTAATTTCTTTGGACATAAATGCTTTACACATTTGATTGCAATAGTAACATGTCTACGAAAATGGAACAATTGAGATCATAAATCAGTAGTTTTAAGTCCAAGTATATATGTATCCTGATAGATATAAGCTCGATTTGGCATTTACGAAAAAAACTATTATCTACGGTGAAAGAGCTAATTAGTGTTCCTATATGCGATATCCATAGAACAGAATAAATTGCTACAAGGCTAGAGTGGCACATCCATAAATGCATGGACACATGTATACGCAATTGCATACAGGGATACGTAGAAGCTTAGATGAATACATGCATACATGAATATGTGCATATGTGCATATGAACATAGAGGCATATATACATGTATATATGCATATATGCAGCGAAAGCAACAAATGGATTTCTCTATATAGGAATGTACTTTATACATTAGAATGTGTGATGGAAAAGTGACTATAAAGTACAATGCATAAAAGTAGTGTCGAGACTTGGTTGCATTAACAACATAAAACGAAAAAAGCCAGAGAAAAATAACTATTTATTGTCTCAAGTAACTTGTTTATGGGTCTGGAGTGTGCAACCATAACAACTTCTACTCAGTCACCATAAACTCTTGAAAACATAACAAACAAAGAGCAAATATTGGAAAAGCTAGAAACGACAGAATGCAAAAGGAAACATTTAAACTATATAGTTTGAATGGCATTATGCATAGAGGGGTAATAATTATCGAACATATATGTTGGATGTACATAGAGAACAATTGTCTTCATAGGTGCAAAAACAAAATTAGAGTTTCAGATGTCCATATTCGAGAAGACTTTAACATAGTAAGCTATAAAAGTGTCTAAATGTATAATAGAAATAGAGTATTTTAAAACCAAAGATGTCTTTAACATGTCAAAACCAATGAAATGTCTTGGAGCATGGAAAGGAAAAAAAGTTAAATTCTGAACAATCTAAATCTGTACTCCTGTATTCCTAGTTTCCTGTAAAGCCAAGAAAATGCTATGTATTAGAAACATAGATTGTATGGATGGTGATTTGAGGTGCTGGTTTAGAAGAGAAAAAGTTTACATATGAATGAATCTTTTACCTTCTGGCGATGTTTCTTGTCTATTTGTCAATGCAAATGGCTTCAACAATGGCATTGTTTTGGTCAAGGCTAAAATGTCCTTTAGCGCTGAAGTCCCGTAGGATGAATATCACTGCTGACTTGTCCTTGATATAGTCTTTATAGCTGAACTTTTGTAGTGTGGGCAATAGATGGTGCATGGTGACCTAGTCAATTGAAGACTGAATTGTTTGATTGTCATAAGTTGTAATGGTAGTTTTAAGTTGCAAACATAATGTATAATTGACTTGTTGGTTGCACTGTTTGCAGTGAGCAGTTTTTTCTTAGAGTGTGCCATAAGCAGCGAATTTTCATTTGCATTTTGGATAGCATGCATGAAATGGATTGGAAAATGCGTTTGCTACTTTTAGAGTACCAAAAATCTATAGAATATGGTTCAAAATTGTTAGAGGAGACAAAAACTACATGATTGGATGCGATAGTTTAAAAAAAAGTGAATGTCATTACCTTAAAAGTTGAATGTAGTAGGTTGTTGAGTTTTTCCAAGCTTCTTTTGTCATTCAAGTTACAGATGAATGTTGACCGACATGTGTGAAATGTGTTCTTTTGATCTATTTTTCTTACAACATTCTTGAAAAGCATTGCAGGTGTTTTATTTGTATGCAACTAGTCTTCGATTGCAAAGTATTGTTGCTCATATGTTGACCGTAATACCAGCTGCGATTCAATGAGAGAATTAGATTTTGTTACGAAAATTGTTATAGAGACCATTGTAGAATGAGAGAAGGTTGAAACTGAAAGAGCAAGAAAAATTTTTGTAGACTGAAATACCTATGCTCTGTCTATGTCAGTGTGGCCATCTTTGATGTCAATTGCAAATTGGGTACCCATTTTCTTGGCACCAACTACTAGCGTAGCTATTGTGCTAGCTAGGTACTCATTTATAGTTGTTAGCAGTTGGCTGATGGTCATACTTGGAATGAATTTGTACTCTTGACAGAGGCATGGGATGTTTTCGGTGGTGCTTATGTCTGTTAAAATTAAAATGCAATCACAGCCACCTCTGTCATAATCTATCCTAGGTGCAACTTGAAAATCTAAGATTGAGATAGCTAACCCTAGGACTATTTTAGGCTCATGTTTATACACAAGGTTTCCACTAACATTTAATGTGATTGTCATTTCTGCTTTGTGATTTGTTAAATCAGCACAACATTTCCCGTGTTTTGTTGGCCTTATCCAATGTTGCTTTGTAGACAACAAGCACATCAACTTGGAAGGCGTCTCCAGCTCTTTTTACATTTAGTGGTTTGATTGAAACAATCTTAGGTTTCTTGACTCTTGTCCTACAACGAACAAGGATAATGTCAATTGAATGCTAATTTAATATTAGCAAGCTGGGAAAATAGCAGTACAATGAAGAACCAAGGAGTTTACCATTGTCTTGACTCTTCCTGTGCAATTTGCACTTGTTTTGCTTGTCTTTTTGATACATCTTTTGGTGTCCTACAAAGAATTGGAACAATGTTATTTGAATAGTTGTTATTTGGGTGAATGAGTATGAAGGAATAATACTATGACTGCTTTACCGTTGTGTTGATTCTTCTTGTGTGGTTTGTATTTTCTTTGACTGTCTTTTAGTTTCATCCATAGATCTCTTGCAAATAATGGATATAGCATTGAAAAAGGAATTACAAAGCATTAAAGTGATATAAGTCTCTAAGTTCTATAAAGTTGAATTTGTCTATTGGGAAACATGCAATTTTAGGAAAATTGGATTGTGATCAGTCCAATATGCTTCTGATTTATAAATAGAGCATATATTTGTAGTCGTGTTGGACCAAATATGGTCAATGACTAACTTGCCCATGCTGTGTTGTTGGTTCAACAAAAATTGTATATTGTTCTGTTGCATATAACTGTGAAGTATTTTTTTGCTTCTGCTTTCTGAAAACATGTCCACATTAAAATCACCTAAAATGTACAACATGTTTGTTGAATTTTTGGATGCAATAATTATTTGCAAGATTGTGATTACTTCATCTATGGCAGTAGCAGGTCTTGCATAAATATTACAACATTGAGTTCATTGTTAGATAGCATTACTGTTGATGTGATGGCTTCAATATTTGATGTTTCATGTTGTTTTGTTTTTGACAGGAATAAATGTTTCCTGGTTAAAGTTGCTATGCCATGTATATTATGTACAGAGAAGCTATCAAAATACTGCAGCAAGATATTTAGCTCAAAGGGATGCATATGTATTTCTTGGAGACACAAGATATCAGATTGCATTATGCCATAGTCATTGACAATGTCTTATGCATGTGCTTTCAAGCTACGAGTGTTCAATGTATATAGGAGCATATGTGATTTGTTTTCTAAACATGTGCTTTGGTTATCAAATTTCCATTGTGCACATGTCTGGAGACGAGATATTTCTAGTTGTATTTTGTCTTTAACTTTGAAGTTTTTTGTAGTTAAAGGTTGTAACAGAAATAATGATTCTACTGATTTTGTTCATGATAGAGCTATATAGGTTAGCCCATGTTATCTAATGCCTGTGGGATCAAAAGCCAAGGCCTCCATTGTTAATCCTTGGGATCGATGTATGGTTCGTGCACATGCTACTTGTACTGGGAATTATTTTCTAATTGTAATTTTCTGGATTGGCCTAGCAATGCGTTGTATAGGTACCCAGTCTTTGTCAATGATAGTAGAATAGCATTGTGCTAGTTTTGTGTGTTGATGATGTCCAATTGATGGGTCATTAATTTTAATCCAGACAATATCAATTTTGTTTTGTGCTATATATTCTTTAAAAATTCCATCTGAACTGTTGACAAGGCCATCTTGAACATTGTAATTGCCTGCATAAAGTTCAACAAAAATGTTTGGTTTCAAGCATATTTGTGATGGAAGTGTCGTTATATGACTGTATACTCGTATTGCATTAATGTCCTCCTCAAGTTCATCTATTGCATCTAGCACTATCATTTGGGTTGGAATGATTGATAGCATTTTGATGTTATGTGCTTGAAGATCAATTCTCCTATAGAAAAGGTGCAGAAGCAATGGATCAAATGGTACAGAACGAAAGCAAATTTTGTTGAGATAGTCTATGTCATGAGTTTTCTAAATGCCTAATCGTAGTCTATTAAGGATTGAAATAAATATTTCATATTTTTGTCTCAGGGTAGTCACCAATGAATAGCATTTTATGTGGTCTTTCCAGAAACTATAAGGCATTAATTAAATTGGAGTAGGCCTATTTTTAAAAACCACAGAGTCAAGGACAGGTTGTGCCTGGTAAAGGTCACCATAAAATATTGTATCAAGGTTTCCAAAGTATGTTGTAGGCATTTGCATTGTCTCATAGTCTTCTATCAATATACCCTAGGAATGTTGAGGCAACTAATGATATCTCGTCTATAAGAAGTATGCGCAATTGATCATAGTGCTTTGACATAGTGTCAAGTACTTCAGTGTTCAATGGCAGGAATTCTAATGTATTAAAAGGTATGTGAAATGCTGAATGTAATGTGAATCCCCCTATTTTATATGTTGCTTTACCTATATATGCAGTTAATAAGCCCTTGGGTTTGTCTGGATTATTGTCAACAGAATTGCTATAGATGCGAATGAGAGCTTGGTAGATGGCCTTTGCTGTAAAAGTATTTCCTATTCTAGCTCCCCCAGTCAAAAATAAGTGCAATGGATTTTGTGGATTTTTCATCTTTTTTATGAGAATATCTTTAACAATTGTTTGTTGTTCTTTATTTAACATTCGTCTCAACTTGTAGTATTCATTGTTATCTATAATCTGTGGGTGCTTTGCAATTTCAAATCCATTGGAATGCATGGTATTTTGGTTAGAACGACCTATGTTTGTTAGGTTTGTATGTATGTCATATAGTTCTTTCTGGCGAAGCTTTGCTTGCATTGCTAGGTCAATGAACTTTTCATCTTCAAGAGACTGAAGATCATTTATAGCTTTGTCAATGTCACCCCATGCGGGGTTTGTGCTATGGATGAAATTTGCACTATTTGTTTGAATGGTTTGTCCATGGTACATGTATGCATGTTCCCAAGAGTCAAAGTTTTGTTTGAGTGTATGCTCATTAATGGTAAATGGAACATAGAGAACCAATTGCTCTCTACAATGATTCTCTATATCAAAGTGTTTGTTGAAATTGATAAACCGCACCACATTTGGTTTGGCCTTTGGTTCAATTGTAGCACCGTATTTGTTGTATCTTGAAACAAATTCTGTAAGACATATGTCCACCATTGTCTCAGGATGTTTTAAATAGTAGTCTATAATATATTTTGCAAGAACGTTTTCTGATTCATCTGGCTCATTGCTCAATTGTTTAACAGATTTTAGTATAAATTTGTGATCATTGTTAGATCATGTATCAATGAATATACATTTTCTTGAACTATAATTTAATGGAAATGACAAAACAATATGTGTAGCTTGTTGTGATGACATTTGTTGCAAGTTAAGCATGGAATTTCCAAGTTTACTTACCATTCGTATTGCATCAATATTGTCTTTCTTGTGGTTTGTACGTATTCTTTTGAATGCATATGTCATTGACTTGTCTACTTTTGCAATATATGAGCTACAATACATTTCAGCAGCATATGCATTGAGGACAAACTGTGCATCTGTATTAGCCTTCCAAAGATCTAGAATTTTCCTTGAAAAACTATTGTTCCATATTTGTGATGGTTTTCTTTGTAAAAAAAGTGTAGGCCTGTTTAATGTTGAGCTCAAAGCTTCAATGTATTCATTGTCAGTTAAGTTTATTTCTTTTAAAAACATTTGAAAAGTGAATGTTTCATCATAGTTTGTTTTTTGGAGTTTTGAAAAGATGTCAGTGGCATTTGCAGTTATCGCTTTAGTCTTTTGGAGTATTGGTAAAAGTATAGTTGACTTTTGCATTGGTGGGAAAGGAAAATTGTATCTACAAAGTCATTTTCTTGACCTCTTGCATTTCTTTGTATGGTGATGTTTGTGTAGCATTGCCAAAGCAGGTTCCAAATTTTTGGTGTCGCAAGTAATATACTTATCAACAAAAGCTATGATGTTCGTGTTGTTATTTTTTGTCTAGATTGGTGCATTTTTAACCCATATGAGGAAATGATCATGTTCATTTCCTCGATTTTGGAACTTAGTGACTGAGAAGTAATCAATGACATTTCCAAAGAAAGATTCATCTGTAAGTATCAATTTTTTTATTGCATTTATTCTATGTTTATAGTAACGTGCACAAGTGATAGGATCTTTCTTGATTAGTTCAAATTTGTTAATGTGTATTGGGTCATTAGATTCTTGATGGTTTTGTGATGATTGGTGTAGATTGTGCAACTCTTGTAATGTTTGAATTAGTGGATCGCAATTTTTCTTAGCACTAGTGAAAGTGATGAAAAATGTCGGTGGTCAGGCTAGTTGTCGAATCATAGCAAAAACATTTTTCTTAAGTTGTTGTGAATAGTCTAGAGAGATTCTTATTCTTTTGAAATCAACATATCCAATATCTAATTTAAGAATTTTTTCTAGATTTGGTTTGTGTTTAACATCTTTTGCAAATAGCTTTCGCCCTTTTAACTGGCCTTTTTAGATTCTTATTGTCATTGTAGACAATACTTGTTGTATTAGTACCTTAATAGCTTTGAAAAAAATGTTTGTTGTATGATATGCAAATTGTCTTTGTGACTGTAAGAGCTCCCAGCGTACTATTTTATGATATGTAAAGTTTTTTACAATGTCATTATCACATGGTTTGCCAAAGAGTAAAGTTGGGAAATTCATTTCTTCAGCATACATGTCCTTAAATATTCCAATTGGATACTTGTTCTCTGCAGGTACAATTTCAATAATCTTGTCTTCCATGTTATGGATACTTCTAGACTCAGTAAATCCATGTATCAATGTTTCTGATGGGTTTTTATTTTCCATTTCACTATCTGATTCTGCTTCACTTGTATTTTACGGACTATTGTCTTCGTTTTCTTGAGTGCATTGGAGAACTTCTTGCCAATCTTGGTTTATGTGGACTTTGTGCATTTTGTATAATGGTCTCCTTGTTAATTGATTCAAAGCTTGCATGATGACATTTGGGCACACCATGCCTTTTTGAAATGCATTTTTGTATTGTAAGCGCCTTTTCAACGAAACAACAATTGTTTGTGTGTTGTTAATTGATTGTGGTAATGCTCTTTGTACAATGTTCATGTCAACAGGAACATTTATAATAGAACCTGTTAGGCCTATTTGAGACCTTTTGAACCCTAGTTCCCAAATCTGTGCAAATGAAATTCTAAGTGAGATAAGTCATTCTTCTAGCTGAGTTAAATTTTGCACATAGCACAATGGTCTATTATTTCTTATTTTTTGTGGGGTAGCGTACTTTGGAATAGTGGACTGTTTCAATGCAAAGTAGCATACATGGCATATGAAATCTGTGAATGGTAAGGAATTTTATTGTAGTAGCTTACAATATGGTTCTTTTTGTGTTTCTTTGAATGTCCTGATGTCCTTGTTCAAATAGAGCACTTGGAAAATTGCACATGGGTATTTTGGTGTATCTTGTATTGATATTCTATAAATTTCTATTGGTGACAATGTTTTTTTTTTCTTTGGACTGGTAGGTATACTTTCTTTTTGTTTTTCTTTTCTAATCAAGTTCTTCAGGTGATTAATTCTTATTGTTGATTTATGTTTAAAATTGTTTGCTGTGACAAATGGTTTCAAATTCTTCTTGTTTTTTGGAAAAGCATGTGTCTTGTTCAAGTAAGTAATTTTGTATTGTGAACCACTTCTGATCAACTTTTTAAGTTGGATTAAGTTTGTTGAGCATTGACGAGTTAGATTTTGGGCTTTGATTCTTAGAAGTGGCTCAAAATGTCCAGCCAGAGGGTTTGTATCATGGAACAGTATAGAGATTGATTTTGTATATCCAAAATCATTGAAATCTAAGTACTTTCTTGATGTTGTCAATGACTAGAGGCTTATTTGTATTTTCAACCATTTGGATATCTAGTGAATGCAGAATAAGTCATCCCACAATCCACGTTCACTATGGTCTGTGCATGGTCTTGCAGACAATCGTATTTTGTGGAAGTATGTTTCTTGGTCATGTACTTTGTGCAATGTATAAAAAGTATTAGGATTTAGTTCATTGTTATATGATTTAATTGCTTCTTTGTCCTTATTATGAAGGAAAGTTAGGAAATGATCTATAGATCCATTGCGTAATTGAGTTGAGGTGTACTGATTGTTAAGTAGTACTTGAAGTGAGTCAAACAAACAATCGCCAACATTGTATGCAAATGTGGTTAATCTACAAAGGCCTTCAACTCTAAGGACATTGTTAATGTTTGATATTTGAGAATACTTTGTGCACAGTTTTTTAATTTCATGTGAACCTACAGGTTGTTTTGAAGTTATGTTTTTTGTTTCAATTTTTAACAATGGTTCAAAGTGTCCACTTAAAGAATTCATGTCATGAAATAGTATAGATACTGATTCCGTGTAATCAGAACTATTGAACTATAAGTACCTTCTTGCTATTGTTCTTGACCAAAGGCATATTTGTATATTCAACCATTTGGATATCTAGTGAATTCAGAATAAGTCACCCCACAATCCACTTTCAGTGCAATCATCCTGTGGCTTTGCAGATAATCGCATTCTGCGGAAATATGTTTGCGGATCATGTACTTTGTGCAATGTATATAGAGTATCAGGGTCTAGTTCATAGTTGTATGATTTTATTGCTTCTTTGTCCTTGTTTTGAAGGCAACTTAAGAAGTAATCTATAGCTCCATTTCATAGTTGAATTGATGTGTAGTGATTGTTAAGCAGTAGTTGTAATGAGTCAAACAAACAATCACCAACATTGTATGCAAAAGTACTTAATTTGCAAAGTCCCTCGCTCTTAAGCACGTAGTCAATGTTTGATATTTGGGGGCACTTTGTCAAATCATGTGTCAACGTCTATCATTTTCTTTGTTTCTTTTGTATCCTAATGTGTTTGAGAATAGCAGATGTTATGTATGAATAGCATCAAACGCTATCATCTAGATTACAAAATCTATAGTTTTTTCCTATGTCACCTATGTGCTTTTACTCAATAGCATTCTATAGTATTAATCATGTTGTTGAGCATCTTGGAAGATAATAATCTCTATATATGTTGGAAAATGGATCTTGAGTAGTAGCAAAAGCCTATGTGACATATTATACAGCAAACAATTTTTTAGAAGCACAAGGGAAAAATAGTATTAATTCTTCAACCTGACCTTGTCATCCACTGTCCCCCACCAGGATTGTATGTACTTATTCCTGTTACATTGAAAAATTGGATAAATGAGTACAATGCATGATGTATACTTTCAATGCCACAAACAAAAAACAATATTTTTAGGTAGCTTTGTTTACATGCAAGAAATGGTGGATAAGAATCTTTTTTGCTCACATTGTCAATCTCAGTCTATGGTTTTTAAATGTTTTGTGTAATTGGATTCCTTTGTTTCTATGTACTCCTAAGTACTGATTTTCTCAAAGAGAAAATGATTTTAAAAGCTATTCACATAAACATGAATTAAGTGGCATGTAGAGAATAGTTTCATAAATCATTTATGTTTTAAAAAAATCAGGGAAATGCAAAGGCATTGATTGATCAAAGAAGATCTATGTCTTTTCTTATTTGTGGGAATAGCTTTAAAAATCATTTGTGTTTTAAAAATTTGAGTAAAATGCAAAGGCATAGGTCCATTGAGAAAAAGAAAAGGCATAGATCAATTAAATAATTAAAAAAAGAGATTGAAAGTCAGAGGTATAGGCACACAGTGCATAAATGCAAAGTAAATGCATTAAATAGCATGTGGGTGGATGAGAAACTATTGGAATGGCTTGGTGGACATCTATAGTCAGGCTGCTTTGTTCATTTGTTATAGACTTAAGTCACTTGTTAAGCATGACTATTACTCTGCGCAAATTGTTTTTCTATTCTAAAAGTCTTTGTTCTAGGAGAGCTTACAGTGATTGAGCATACTTTGTTATAGTTATAGTGTCCAGAACCAAAAATGAGTTACTTAAGGCAATAAATAGTTTCTTTCCTCAATTTTGTCTTACTTTAGAGGTTTAAAGTACATAGTGAAATTGGCAATGTGAACAAAAAAAAATTGTGGTTAATGTCATTTTGCATGTAAACAAGACCACGGAAAAATATTGCGTCATGTCTATGAGTAATGTAGTACATCATTCATTGTACTCATGTGCCATGTCAGCTTTTGAAATTAACTTTGTGGTCTTTTTTTTCAATACAGGAAGATTAAACATACGTTCACTTGCACAGTGCATAGTAACTTGCCACAAATCATATAAGTAGTCTTATGAACAAAATTTCCTTAAATGCATACAGGTAAAAACCAATTGACATAAAACAAAGACTTATGACTTTATAGACTATTTGAAACTGCAAACAGGTTTAAAAATTGTATTCTAGTAGTTCATTCTATTCTATGGATATTGTATAGAGGAAGTATAACTAATTAACACAAGCAAAACTTGTTCTATTTTTCGAAGACAAATTACTATTGCAATTGTGGAAAATGCATTTTCCTATTTCTATATGTGCAAGCAGCCTTTTAAATCATTCGTGTTCAAAGAAATGAGGAATACAAGACGACAAAATGAATACATGAAAAAGAACTTTATGTAGTTATTATATTGAAGAATTTCAATTGCATTTCAAGAAAAGCAGAAAGACAATTTGGAAAGCTGACCTCACAATTTGCTATTGAATGATCAAGTATACTTGTAGCAATGTACAAATTTTGGCTATCATTATAGGAACAGGTAATTTTTCCTAGTACAATGACAAAATTGAGAAGTGAGTAAACTGTAAAAACATATACTATTTCATCAACCATGGGAAATCTTCCTAGAAGTGCATATTTGGAAAACTCTCCATTGTTTTTTTTTTTTTAAAAGGAGAACGTTAATATGCTAACCTCACATTGCAGTTTGTGCATGATTATTTAAATACAGTTGAAAGCACTGATTCCTATTACAAGGAAAATTTAGACAAATGAGTACAGTGAGTGACATATACTATGTTATTCATAAAAACAAAACAAAATTCTTATGTAGATTCATTCTAACGAGAAAGAACCTAAGTAAGCACTTTTGTTTCTTATAATGCAAATTGCGTTTTATAATTTTAAAATACTTATTGTTATTTGTGTACCCTATAATATAGAACATATTTTGCATATATACATGCATTAGTGTAATTTTGTTATTGCAATGGTGGCATGAGCTCTTTAAGAGCAATCAATGGAATAGATGCCATATTTGCTTAAGCGTCTGAAGAAGTGTAAATAGGCCATGGTAACCTGTCAATACTAAGCCAAAAAATGACATAGACCTGTGCTAGCACTGTTAAGTTATGATAAAAACAATTTCTAGCTACTATTTAATGCTAAACCAGCTATCACTTAATAGTGAAAGCTAGATAAATATTGATTTTCTAACTAGATGGGGTCATTTCATTTCCATTTGCATAAGTTTATTTTGTACCATTATGTAGCACTTACTATTACTTGTGCAATGAAGCCACATGCAAGTAGAATTCATAACTCATAGCATTTAGATACACTCAAGGAGAAATACAAACCAAGGTTGTTGGCATCCTCATAAGAAAGATGATGAGATACATCCAATTAATGTATGCCACAACATCTTATTCAATGAAGATGATTTGGATAGGGATGTTACAAATGAGAATCCTTATTGGTGTGTGAGTAATCCTCTTTTTCAAGACTTCTCAAGGAAATTGCATGCCAATACTATCAATGAACAGGTGGAATCAAATTCATTAATTGACTTTGATTGATGGGTCAAATGTGTACAAGGATAGTTATAATTATTTCTTTGTTTTAATTACTATGTATGTAAATACTATTTAGCAGTTACCTAATTAATTAGATATGAAATGATAGAAGGAAAAACAATTTAATTAATTAAGATAATTTGATTAATTAATTAATAAGGTGAATTATCATGTAAAAGTACAAAAATTAGAAGTTTGGAAAAAATCCTCTTTCCTTTATGCTTTAATGACAACAAGAAAGCTGAAATTAATTGTGGAGTTTAGTCTTATATCTATAAATTGCATTTTCCTGACAGTTTGTAAAGCCTTCTCAACACATTGTCCACATATTGTTCGAAAGGTCCCATTATGGCACATGCTAACAAGACAGTGGCTCTAAAGCTTTCACTATGGAATAGTTCTGCAGTAATTGAAGATATGTAATCTTTAGAGGACTCATAAGCACCAAGTTATTGTTAAGCTCCCATATTGTACATTGGAAAAAACACAATTGCTCATCCAAGGAACTACTCTATGAAGATTAGTGTAGGCTAAGCACTATGAAACCCAATCTGCCTATGGACTCTAAAATAAAAGAAAACTTATAAAAATAACTATTTATTGCCTGAAGTAACTTGTGTACGAGTGTCCTTTTTGGAACCATGACAACCTTTGCCTGTCACTATAAACTCTTTCCTAGAAAAGACATATAGACACACACATATATGTATACATATGTATATATATGTATAGATACATCCATGTAGACACACATAAATGCATGTATGGACATAAATATATATGCATGCATATACACATAGATGCATCTATACACAGATACATATATGCATAAATACATATATGCATAGATATATCCAGAGACATATGCATACATGCATATATGCATCTACAAATGTTTACATAGATATGCACATAGATAAATGCATATGTACATAGAGACATGCATGCATACATACATGCACCAACACATCAGGCACAAAGTGATAGTGATAGTCCAACTAAAGCACTATGAAACACAGCTTCATTATGCACTTTAATGGAAAAAAATTGTGGAAAATAACAAATTATCACCTCAAGTAACTCGTTTTTGGGTTTGGAATCTGCAACTACAACATATGTTGCTCAGTCGCTACAAACTCTTCCTCAGAACACGCGCTTACAGAACACAAAAACAACACACGCAAAGTAATAGAGATGCATAGCAAGTGGCTTAACTCTATATTAAATGACCAAAGTACCCTGGCCACATGTGGCCACCAAGCCATTCCAACGCCTTCACCTCGAGCCAGATGCCATTTAATGCATTTAATTTGTATTCATACATTAGGTACATCTACTCACCACTTTTATAAACTATGCCTTTGCTTAAATTTATTTAATCAATTTATGCGCTCACATTTTCCTAATATTTTAATGCATTTAATCTGCATTCATGGATTACGTACCTCTAGCCACCAGTTTTAAAACTATGCCTTAGCTTAAATTTATTTAATCAATCTATGTGTTTGCATTTTCCCAAATTTTCAAAACAAAAAATGATTTATAAAGCTACTCAACCGAATAGGAAAATAGATAAATGCTAATTTTCCAATATTAAAAATAGCTCTCCAAATTCAAACTATACAAAAAAATAAGTAATATGTTAAATCCCGAAATGTGATTGCCCAATGCTATCAGTTAAAAGCATTCCAACCAAATGCATGAGTATGCTTGCCTTGACGCTAGGAACCAATAAAATTCACACTATAGAAAACAGTTTATCCAAGTGAATGCTATTAGGTTTGTTATCTTCAATTTCAAACTCCTTTGACTTTAATGCATTTTCTTTGATGGCAAGATATGGAGATTATTTTTTTATTGAGAGTTTGGAACAATATCACAAATCTTTTTGATATCCTGTGTTTAGCACATTGCAACAACAAAATAGATATGAAGACTGTGCGAGCCTTCTTTTAGAGTTTGGAGCAGAAGTAAACAGCATAGGTACCCTTGAATACTTGTTTATGTTCTCATTCTACAAGAGCATTGTAGAGTTTTGAATGTTGTTTTTAGTTGCTTGTTATTCAGTATGCTGTAAAAGTGGGGTAAAAAAATTGAAAAATCATGATGAATTAGAAAGCTCAACAATCCATTGGTTTTTCTATTTTCCAAATTCCTGATTGTTTCATTTAACAAATTAAATTTCTTGACCAAATTCTGCTAAACTAAAATAGATGGAGGAGGAAATGTGTCTCTGTCAGAAGTAGTTCTTGGGTGATATGAATTGATAGAAAAATTACTAGATACCCTTTTTGCATTAGTGCACGTGTATTTTGCAAAAGTAATTTGATAAAAAATCAATGTTCATAAAAGCTTTTTCATAGATTATTGGAGTTTAAACTGTTACTTGTTTATGCTACATGTCATTGTATTTCATAGCTTATGTTTCCTATGCATTCCTTGTTTCCAATTCCTAGACCTTGTCTATATTTCCACATTGTGAATATATGTCTACGATAGCATTTTCAACTGTTATATCTACCTATAAGCCAATACATAGATGCTGGGGATAAATAAGTGTGGGCAATATTATAGAGACAAACTTATTTGAAGTGCCTTAAATTCATTATCATCTTAGAAATAGGTTTTAACTTTTCTGTGATATCTACCAATAGCAAGGGAGCAATGAAGGACCTGGCTAACAATTGCATCTTATGTTTCTATTCCCTCTTGTTTGGAGTATGAATCTCCATTTGTGGTATAATCATATAGTTTGTTTGGCTATAACTATAGCAATATAAGACAAAGAGAGAAATATTATTTTTTTAATGATTTGTGTATTTTGATTCAAAGTGTTCTAATATACATGTTATTATCAGTCATGCATTTGAAAACAATGTTAATCCATATACAAATAAATTTAAGCAAAGACATAGATTTGAAAATCGACAGCTTTTATCAATACAAAGGGGACGTTTATAGTGACAGAGCAAAAGCTGTTGTGTTGATTGAATGAACACCAAGAGACGAGTTACTCAAGGAAACAAATTGCTACTTTTATTTATTTTTCTTCATTTTATCTCAGAAATGCAAGTTGGGTTTCACAATGCATCAAAACACATTTTTGCAAACAACTCCCAAAATTATAATTGCAATGGATGATAGTGATAGTGTAATGGATACTAATAGTCAAAACACCAAAAAACACCAGTAAGTATTTTTTTAGATTCAATAGAAACAAGTATTAATTGAAAACAGATTATCCTGGCATACTATTTATCATAGGTTCTTGAATTCCAAATGCACAAGTGTAAGCATGGTTCTCTACAAGCTTTCACTATGCATTTTAACTATATTGTTGTTTTGCATCGAGCCTAAAGAACCACTGTAAGTATGGTTTCCAAAAAAATTTAAATAAATGAATTTAAGTCAAGAAAGGTTTCCAATTTTACTTAATACTTGAACTGGTGCTATAAAGCATCATTGCTTCAAGCTATAGCAAAACTGTAGACAGGCACACAAAAGCAAATTCAACTATGACATCATCGAACAAGGATTTTTTTGATATTACTATGATTAACTATTGAACTCAATTGACTCATCAGTCAAACAGCTTGATTGATTAGAGACCTAACTTGTTTGAAAGCTATCTTGTTAAGCTGGTTAGTTAATTTCATTAATGAGTAAAAGATAGAATTGACTTAATTTGCATGAGTCAAGTGTAAGATTGACTTATTTGTTAATTGAATTTGATTAATGTATCAGAGAGAGATGAGACAAATTAAATTTCCATGAGCGAAATGTGAGATGGACTTATTAGCTGATACGCCATATATACTATGAAATTTGAGCTTTCATGAAATAATAGTGAAAGCAATAGAATAAACAGATGGCTTGAACATAGACGAAGGGATACAATTAATATGGACAGCTATAGCTTGTTGAATATTTGTAGCACAAGAAACACAAAGGAAGATGTTGGCGAAGGTTTTGCAATTTTTGTTTGCACCTAGCAATTGCATTTGCTTCCTTTTCTATAAAGCCTTTTCAAGAAATTCTTTTTTTGCATATGAATGGCCATGATTGGTTTAATTGATTTGGTAAATAAAGATGATTTTTAATTAACTATAATTAACTATTCAAGAAAATTGATCTATCAATGAACTAGTTTCATTGATTGGTCAAGTAACTTGATTCACAGTTAACTTGATCAGCTATTTAGTTAATCTGCTTGAAAGTTTGCAAAAATATTTTTTGACAAATAATTCTTTGCATAATTTGCAATCATTACACACCAAGAGCCAATATTTCTTCAAGGAATTCTATCAAACAGTTTACATGTTTTTCTTGTGCTTCCATATTTTGTATGCATATTCATGACAGCATTTCAAACCATAATATTTGTCAGAAATCCACATCTTATCATGCTTAGATGAATGTACATATCCTGTTCTAAAGCTCCTATTTTATTAAAAGCACACAAAATGGTCAGAAATATTGTGTATCTGTGAATGTGAATAGGAAAGATTGATTTAACTGATTTGGAGGATAAAGATGACTAATAATTAGCTATGACTAACCACGCAAGACAATTAATTCATCAGCCAATTAGCTTGATTGATCGCTGAATTAACTTGTTTGAAAGCTATCATGTTAAGCCAATTAGCTAATACGCCACATACAGTATGACATTTGAGATTCAAATAAGTCTCATGGCCACAAATTTGCTATCATGTTAAAGCCATGCAAACATTGATGTTCCAATTCCATGGGGTCATTCTATTTCCATTTTCCCAAGTTCATTTCATTCCATTATCAAGCACTAATTATTAAATGTTTAAACCAGGTACATGCAAATAGATATCACAATTCATAGTATCCATATACACCTATGTGCAAGTACATGTTATCCAACATATTAACACACACATGGTTTTCTAGTGCTAGTTTGTTAATTGCCTTTGATCAACAGTTCAAATGTACACAAGGATAATTGTAATTATTTCTTTATTTTAACTATTATGCACTTAAAGACTAATTAGCAGCTGCCTAATTATTTAACTATCCTTGTACACATTTGAACCATCAATCATAGTGAATCAATAAATCTGATTTCACCTATTTTTTAATAGTATTGGCATGTAATTTTCTTGACAAGTCTTCAAAAAGAGCATTAGTCACACACCAATAAGGATTCTCATCTGTAAGCTCCCTAACCAAATCATCTTTATTCAATAAGATGTTGTGACATACATTAATTGGATGTATCTCATCATCTTTCTTATTAGGATGCCAACAACCTTGATTTGTATTTGTCCTTGAGTGTATCTGGATCCCATGAATTATGAATTCTACTTGCATGTGGCTTGGCTGTACAAGTAATAGTAAGTGCTACATAATGGTAGAAATCACAACTCATAGCATCCATATACACCTATGCACAAATACATGTTATCCAACAGATTAACACGCACATGGTTTTCTAGTGCTAGTTTGTTAATTGCCTTTGATTAATAGTTCAAATGTACACAAGGATAATTGTAATTATTTCTTTCTTTTAATTGCTATGTGCTTAAAGGCTAGCAATTGCCTAATTATTTAGATATGAGACAATACAAGGGTAAATGAGAAATATGAACTTGCCTAGATCGACATGAATGGAATGTGAGATAGAGCTATTGGGTAATATGCTACATATACTATGAAATTTAAGCTTCAAAGACTGCCAATGAATAGCAAAAGCTTCAAAACTTTTAGTTAACATGTAAAGGGCTGAAAAAAATTGATCTGCCAACTGAATGGGGTCATTTTACTTTAATTATCTAGCACTTATTCTTAATTGTTTAATGCAATCACATGCAACCAGAATTCAAAAAAATTAGCATCTATACACACCTATGCATAGATACATGCTCTCTAACATATTGATATACATATGGTTTTCTACTGGCACAATCCTTGAACATTCATTAGGTACAAGCGCTAGTTTATTAATTGACATTGATTGCTGGATAAAATGTATACATAGACACATAGCTGCACACATGCTTCAATGCACATATGGATACATACATGCATGGATGTACACATATATACATGTATAAATACATACATGATTACACGCATGGGTATGTGCAGTATCATCATGGAAAAAATAGGCCCTTAAGTGGCAAAAAAATTAGAAAAATCAGAGTTAGACAACTTGACGTAAAAATTTGAATAAATTATCTATATTATTTAAAAAATATGTAATAATAGAATCTAAATAAAATTGAATGTAGTTTCTAAACTACTATTCTTTTATTTTCTTTAAAATCTATTTGGTGAAAATTTGAAATTTCAATGGAGTGGTACTTAAATTTCAGAGAAAAAATAAGAAGTAGGTTTATGTCTGACCACCCTAACCATAATAAAATGATAATTTTTTTTTATAAAATTTTAGATATAAGTAGAGGACTCATGCCCCAATATGATGCATATTTTTTTGTAATTTTTTTCCAAGTAAATAATTAATTATGGATTTTTTATGACAACTGGAGAAAAAAAACTCGTATGTTTGACCACCTTAACTTGGTCAAAACTTCATGATATTCAATTTTTCTTTTTTTAATCCTATAGTATGTGAAGCATAGAATGTGATGCATTTTATGGATTCAAAAAATGTGATACCGTTTGAAAGCTATAGATTTTTTTCAATCAGCCTATCAATTAGGACTTTAGCCACAATTTGAATAGAAAATGAATAATAATTACTTATTAAATTCAAAGTAAAGTATAATTTATATCAGTGGAAAGCTGAGAATCTCCTTTAAAAACCCTTTTTGTTTTATCAATTTTGGGTAAAAAATAAGTCGTCAGCCACATACCCATCATATTCCCACTTTTTGGCCCATCATGATCCTGCACATACCCGCATACATATATATATATGCATTCATGCATCCATGGATGCATATATCCATGTATTAATAGATCCCTTAAAATATGCAAATATTCAAATGACCACATAGACTTGGGGAATGAATATTTATGAGGCCTTTACATGATAGCAATAAATCCTATAAATATGCATATATGCATGAAGACACATAGCCATCAATGAATCTATGCATTTGCATTTTCATGAGCATTTTAAAACAAACACGATTCAAAAAGCCACTCCCATGGGTTGAAAAAACAAATAAATGCCAATTTTTCGATATGAAAAATAACTTACGAAATTGAGATCATATATATATAAAGCAATATGTACAATAACCACAATATGACTAGATGGCTAGCTGGTGCCATCCACAAAAAAGCATTTAAAGCAAATGCAATAGTAATCTATTATATACACACATACATACATGGTAACATAGATACATGCATACATATATACATAATTACATGCACACATATATACATGCAAACCTGTATGCATGGATGCATACAAAGACTATGTTTCATGGAATTATTAAAGAGTTCACTTGCTTTCTATATGCTTCCATATTTTGCATGTGTGCCTATGAGGACAATAACTACAATATTTGACAATATTCCTCTACCCTTTATGAAAGCTCATTGGTTCCAAAGCTCTCATTATAGGACAGTTGTGCATTGCCTCCAAGACTCAGATGAATCCTTGGTATTTCAAGGAAAGATTCAAATCAATAACACTTAAAATGATCGAAACTATGATTTTATAATCAAAGTATCCAAATGCATTGCAGCAATGCAAAACCCAACTTCCATTTAAGATGTACAATGAAAGTAAACAAAAACAAAATTGCATTTGCTTCAAAGTTTGTAAAGCAATTTCAATAGATTGTCTAGCCATTGTCCAAAATATGATCTTCTATCAGCATAGTCCTTGAACCTTCTTTAGGTCTAACTGCTACTTTGTTAATTGACTTTGATTGAAAGGTCAAAATGTGAAATGTGGCCAAGGATAATTATACTTATTTATCTCTTTTAATTGTTATATATTCAAAGACTAATTAGCAATCCAAACAGCCTCGCCTTTAGTCAGATGCCATTCAATGCATTGATTTTGCATCAATGAATTATGTACCTTTAGCCACTAGTTTTAATCAAAGTATGCATATAGATTCAGAATCAAACTCTCAAAATAAAAAAGACTATGTTTAAATTATAAAGTGCAATCAGCCACCAAAGAAATTGATTGGATAATAATTGCATTTCTGATGTCATGTTATTGCAACAAAGATCTACTTTTGAACCCTAATTGCTTAATTTTTATGAACCATATAGCATATGCCACTCACAATACCCATTTGTAAATATTTTCCTTGTAACAAAAAGCAACGATATGACTACAAGTATAATCAATATAGTGAGAATCTTGAACTAACCTTTTTCTTTGTCTACTATATGCAATTGTAAACAAAGGAGAAGGTTCATTCTAGAAACTCACCCTATACTCTTTTCTTGAAGAATTTGCTACAGTTGGACCGCTACACCACCTCTTTTTTTCCAATCAAAAGCATTGCACCATGTAATAAGCTTTGATTAGAAAATGAAGACCATTTGTTTGTTTTTCTAAAAGAATAGCAATAAAGCTCAAGGAAATGAGCAAAATGCAAACAACTCCCAAAATTACAATTGCAATATATAATACTCCTGCAATAGATTCTAATAGCCAAAACCATTAAAACACTAGCAAGCATTTTTTAGATTCAAGAGACACAAGTATAAATGTAAATTAGATTAACTACACAAACTAGTTGCCATAGGTTCTTGTACCACAAATCTTCTAGCAATGAATTCAATTATGCTTTTTGCATGAAGCCTAAAATTATTTTATCAAACAATATTACTTAATTGCTCTATGACAACATTGCAATTTGGATTCTAAAACATATTTGACATAGTTTTTTATAACCCCAAGATACAATTTTCAAACTTCCTAAGCATTCAGTCTAAGTTTTCCAATTACAAAATCTCAAATTGCGGTTTGCTTCATATAACTGTACCTTGAATTTGATCCACCTAATTAATTAGGTATCAGATGAAAGAAGAGTAAATGAGAGCTACCAACTCCATAAAAATGCCAAAGTTAACATGTGAATATCAAGGTGTCCAGATTTAATACTCATTGCATTCCCCAGAAGCCCATTTCCCTGAGGACTTTTGTAAAACAATTCACTTGCCTTATAAATGCTTTCATATTTTACATGTCTACCTATGAGAACAGTAACCATGACATCTGTCAGAATTTAAATGCTTGCTGGTAGAAAATAGGTTTCTACTGCATTTTTTTGTCTATCTTTGTGCAAATGAAAATTTGTATTCTGCTATGCTAAATTCTCTAGTGTTTTCTGTGTGCTCCCATTGTTTGCATTTATGCCTACGAGGACAACAACCATGACTTTTAACAGAATCCCTCTATCCTTTATTCTTTGATGACAACGGAAAAGCTCAAAACAACACACTGTCGACTCATTGTTCGAAAGCTCTCATTATCGCACACGTTGACATAATTTTGGTTCCAAAGCCCTCTTTATGGGACCACTTTGCAGTAATAAAAAATATACAAACTTTACAAGGCTCACATGCATGAAGTAAAATGGACAAGAGGATTTCTACATAATTCCTATCAAACACAGATGAAACCTTCCCATTTCAACAAGAAATTTGAATAGATAATACTAAAAGTAGTTTAAAATACAAATTTATAATCAAAGTATAAGAATTCCTTAAAGCACTATGAAACCCTACTTGCATTTCTCATATCAAATAGAAGAAAACAATGAAAAGTTACCTCTTCTGACCTCAAGCAATTCGTCTCTCACTGTCCAGTATGCAACTCTACAACTACAAAATACCTTGCTCGGCCACACAATAGAGCACTATGAAATACAACTTCATTATGCACTTTAATGTAACGAAACTCTAAAAATTAACAAATTCCCACCTCAAGTAACTTGTTTCTGGTCTGGACTCTGCAACTATAACATCTCCTACTTAGTCACTACAAACTCTTCCTTAGAACACGTGCTTACAGAACACAAAAACAACACATGCAAAGTAATAGAGATGCATAGCAAGTGGCTTAACTCTATATTAAATGACCAAAGTACCCTGGCCACGTGTGGCCACCAAGCCATTCCAGCGCCTTCACCTCAAGTCAGATGCCATTTAATGCATTTAATTTGTATTCATGCATTACGTATGTCTACCCGCCAGTTTTATAAACTATGCCTTTGCTTAAATTTATTTAATCAATTTATGTGCTCGCATTTTCTTGATATTTTAATGCATTTAATCTACATTCATGGATTACGTACCTCTAGCTGCCAACTTTTAAACTATGCCATTGCTTAAATTTATTTAATCAATTTATGCATTCGCATTTTCCTGAATTTTTAAAATGAAAATGATTTATAAAGCTACTCGGACGAATAGAAAAATAGATAAATGCTAATTTTCCAATATATAAAATAGCCCTCCAAATTCAAACTATACAAAAAAATAAGTAATATGTTAAATGGTGAAATGTGATTGGCCGATGCTCCTAGTTAAAAGCATTCCGGGCGAATGCATAAGTATTCATGCCTATCACCAGGAACTAATAATATTCACAAATAATATCTCCATGTTGATAATTTAAGCAATTCCTTCAACATAATCTATTAATGGATATAGAGAGAACTAAAATATGGATATACTTGTAGGTTGGAAATATCCTCAAGATGGAACAAAATTAAATTTTGATTATAAATTTTGGGGAAATCTTTGGGCTATAGATGTTGACTATTTTCTTCATAATTCTAATAGTTTTAAATTCTAATTAGAGGTTTGAGGAAACTTGGTTTAAAGATGAAGAAAAATATTAGTAGGAAGATCTCATTGTTAGGATAATGCTAGTATCTAAGAAATGATATAATGAATTAGTAATAGAAGGTAGCGTTTTTACAAAGGTTGAGGCCCCAATTGGGGTATCTGTTCTTATGAAAAAGAAGCATTGAGTGGTCCCAATTTTTTTATAATATCATGCATATATATGCATTTCTATTGGGGAAAATATTAGAAAATTTCAAGCAAATGCAATTGGTAGTTGTAAAGCCAAATGAATATTAAAAAAATTCAAGAAAATACAATTGATAGTTGTAAAGCCCAATTTTACAAAATGAGTTTGTTTAAAAGGCTTTAGAAACTTTTAAGAAAATGCAATTGGTAGATGTAGATCCAAATTTGGTTGAAAACTAGGTTTGTTTACAAGGCTTTAGAAACTTTCAAGCAAATGAAATTGGTAGTTGTAAAACCAAATTTTAAATAATGTGTATTGTTTTTAAAAGGTTTTAGAAACTTTCAAGAAAATGCAATTCACAGCCATGAGCCAAAATGAGAGCTTTAAACAAGGTATATTCATTATAAACAATAAATTTTATTCTCATAATGTGCCTTCAAGTGTAACACCCATCATGCAAACCCCAAAGGACAACAACTATGCACACTTCTTTTTTTTTAAATAACACAAAGTAACATATAAAGAACCATTAAACATTATTACATTACACGATAACACCTTAAACATCTAAGTCCTTTGGGGCACATGAGGTCACATTGCATATAACCAACCCATAATGAAAGATGTATATAAAGCTAAATAACTTAACTAACTTTACGTCCATCATAGACATTAAAATAATCATTTGCAAAAGATAACATCCAAACATTCATAAATATAATACATCACATGATACAAACCATAATAAATCTCATAAGTCATGAATGATTACAAGGGTGCATTTAAAATACATCATCTTTTAATACATTACATGTACACAATACATGAGTTACATCAAAAGCTCCCACACATGTGGGATAGATACATCATACAAAGAAGATCTAAAATACAAGATGAATATAAGGTACAAGCTCCATCTGAAGGATACTATGTAGAACATGTAATGCCCGTCGCGCAAACCCTAGAGAACACACACATAGCAAATAATTTTTTTTTAAAACAATACAATTAAACATGCAGGAAACATTAACCATAATCACATAACACATTACATTGCACTATTACGCTTAGCTCTCTGGGGCACGTGAGGTTACTTCCCAAACAACTAACAATGAAAGCAAAAGATAACAACATAACTATTAATATTATAAACCATGAATAAGAATACATCTAATAACCAAGAGTGAGAATATTAATACAACACATAATACAATCATAATGAATCTCTTTTAACAAATTACAATTGATCCTAACTATTACATCATTTTAATATTACATTACAAGCTCTTGATTAATAATTACATCAAATTTCCCAAATGTGTGGGATAATATACATACTGTAATAAAATTTGAATTACAAAGGAACACTGGTGCAACACCAACTGCAGAAATGCTAAGAAGATAGACTGCTGATGGGGAACCCAATGGGTGAGGAGCACGTTCCACCCAACCATGTGAATTATAAATAATTCACCCCCCGTGCTCAGAGGTGACAAGGAAGAGAACCCGACCATGAAAGTCAAACCGACTCCAAGAACAACATAGTACAAATACAAACTCAAGGTATACAATAAAATAACCATCAACATTCATGAATCGAACATGACAAGATAAAGCTATGAAACTCACCACAATTAAGTAAAACATTAACAATTAAACAACTGAATAACGACCATAAATCAAATTCACAAGAGTCAGATACAACATAAAGTTTACCATTCCAGAGGCAACCAAAAACCAAGTACAAGGGTGTCTAGTGGAGAGTGTCATCGCTTAGCTCTCCCTAAGACCCCCCTAACATATAACAGAATACATCAAGGGTTGTACCTTCAAGTATAAGACATATAACACAAAACAAGACATGCGAGGCAAATCCTTCTCGCGATAACTCAAGTTACAGTGACCACTATTCTTGTACAACCCTTCCAAAATTTAATGCTTAAAACATGTAATATTCAAATCCCAAAAGTACAAGAATAAATGTCCAAGTAAATAAATCATGCCTCTGGAGAAGACCAAGTTTAATAATAACTAAAATTGAACTCATAATTTACAATGGGGTTTCTGTATCGAAAGGAAAGCCAACAATGATTAAGATGGCAAAATAAACCACTCAAAAGGGTTTCAAATTTAAAATAATATAACTAGCAACACATTTAATCCTATCTCAAAATCTCTACTCCCACAAAGAATTCTATAAAACAAAATACAAATGATAAATAATTTCTCCTTTTTAATAATTAACAAAACTATTAATTCCACTTTCAAACCAGACAACCTATATTGTGCTTCTCTATTTCTATCTAATCAACACCATTTAAATCCCTAAATATTTTTTTTATAATCATAAGAAAGATTTCAATATACCTTTATAAATATAAATATATATATATATAAATATATATATATATATATAAATATATACACACCTATGTATATATCATTATATGTATATACACAAATGTATTTATACATATATATTTAAATTACACTGGTATTTTAAACAAATTACATTAAATATATATATATATATATATAAAATCATTATTTATTTTCTAAAATTAAAAACATATAATAACAAAATATTTTATTAATTTATATTCAAAATTTCCAAATTATATAATATATAATAAAACATATATATATATTAAATTATAAATATATAAAAAAAATTAAATTAAATTAAATTAAACTAAATTAAATTAAAAACTACTCTAAAAAAAAACTGCCGTATGGGAACTGCGCAGCAGTCCCCACGGCTTGCTGTACGCAGCAGTCCATACGGACTGCTGTGCAGTCCGCCGACCTCAAAGGGGATGGGGAAGGGTACGGCACTGCCGTCCCTCCCTCTTCCCATAATCACCAATACAAAATAAAAAAAAACTTTATTTATATTTAAAATGCTTTTCAAATTTAAACACAAAATTTCGGTCCAAATGAATAATTCTCATAAGTAAAATTTTGTTCCAAATGAATAATTCGCATAAGTAATTTATTTAAACGAATATATATATATATATATCACTGTGCAAAAGTATTTCAAACAATAAATAAAATGTTTGCATGACTGTGCAACAATATTTTCATAAAATAAATACAGGGCACAAATAAAGAAATATAAATATATGTTTTCTCAATATAGATTTTTACTCCAGAAGAGGATTTATTTTCCCAAAATGCAATTATAAGAAAGAACCAAAACATGCTTCTAGAATTTAAATAATAGATTCTTATTTTCATATCAATATAGATAAATTGTACATTCCAGAAGATGTAGATTTTGTTTGATAGAGTGAAACAACCAATAACTCTTTAGAAAACTAGTTTGATCTCTTTTAGTAAATTTATATTCTAACAAAGTTTTCTTTCCTCACACAAGCCATATTTAATTAATTTTATTTTTCTTTGAACAGAAAGATGAAAGAGAAAATAAGTGGAACCTGGATTCCTGCGCTCTCGAGAATCTGATGAAGCCTGCTTGATCCCGATGCCTCTACGAAGAGCTTCTCGTTCCTGCTTCGAAGTCTCCTCTCTAGAATACTGTGCTCCAATCCTCGAAACCCAATCCTTAATCCGAAGACTCTTCCAAACAAAATATTTGAAACAAAAGAATTGAAATATCCTTTCCAAAACTTCCGAAGATGCAAAAATGCATAACAATTATTTTTCAACTTCTGACTCCATAAAATATCTCTGTGTGTGTAAAACTCTCCAAAAATTTCAATTAAAATAAAAGATAATACCATTCCAATGCAAAAGCTCTAAAAATCATCAATAAAAGAAATTATATCTTTAAAAGCAAGCTTTTCAGTTAAATCTCAATTCTCATTCGTTCACACAACTTTTTCCATTTTTTTTTTTAAATTTATTTATTTATTTTTCTATTTTCAATACTTTTTGTTTTAATTTCTGTTTTTACAACTTTACTTGCAAATCACATTATCTAATTAATTTAAATAATTATTCTAACAATTATCCTCAACAAGATAATTAATTATAATAATAAAACACAATTTAATATTTTAATTATCATTGAATAACTCATGACTTTAAAAAAAATAAAAATTAATAAAACATTTAAATATTTAAATACAATTTAATCTAGCATTTTAATAAACAATATTACCCTTATTTAATTAATTCAATCATAACTTATAAAATACCAACATAAATAATGTACGACAAAACACAAACGATGACCACAGAGAACGACTATTACAAGAACACACAAAACCATTTAAACAAGACAATCTGACATCATGGGATGGGATAACTTCATTTCCACCTCTGTTTCAACATTATACCGTTGGGTTATAGGTGCTCGCCCTGTCTTGCCGAAGCAGGTGGAATCGAGACTATGTACCTGCAATCCTTGCATACAAACAATGTTGTGCACAATATATCTATTTAAATACAAGCACCTCATGAGAAGAAATCGCAGCATAGCAGGGCACCCGCGAACGAGTGGTGCTACACTGTCCTTCATCACATTTATCCAATCAATATAATATAACTGATAAATTAATCATTTCTAAACTAACAAATCATATCATAACATAATTTACTAAATTAATGCATCGCAATGTTACTAAAATCAAACTAATATCACCAATTAAATGAAATCATAATATAATATCATACTCACAAAAATACCATTAGAAGCTCTTGTCCCATCTTCCTCTTCTGATTCCTTAGCCAGACTACCTGCACATCCCAGGTGAGAATGGAGGGGTACTACAGAACAAACATTGATGGGGAACCCAATGGGTGTGGATCACGTTCCACTTGACCATGTGAGTTTTAGAAAAAAACCACCCACCATGCTCAGAGGTGACAAGGAAGTGACCATGACCAAGTATGCCAACAAGACTAACTCCAATAAAATAACATAGCAACAATAACTCCAATATCAACAACAACAAATTACATAGATCATAAATGACAACAACCAAGATCCAATCATAATAAACAAAAGCCATAAAACACATCATAAATAAATCAAAGGTAACAACCATTAACCACTTCCAGAGGTAATTAAGAAAGTAAAGCATAAGGGCAACTAGTGGAGAGTGTCATCACATAGTCGTACATGGGTTATCATGTGCCCTTCCTCCAAGCACTGGTTGAACCAGGCTGCTTGAGGCACCGGCCCCCATCTATGGTTATCTTGGGCCTTCCTTCTACTTGAGGCACTGGCCTCATAGGGTGACTCATGCAGAGCCATTAACCTGTCATGAGGATGAGGTAACAACCTTGCCAACCACAACCTTCTCAGTCTACCATTATTCTGTGAAATCCATAATAGATAGATGAGGTATCCAAGATTATCTTATTATGTTATTACTACCCATTGCCCTAATTCTTTTATTATGTTTTCACTTTTAATATAACTCTTACGTGGGTTAGCCTGGCCCTTCCTCCTTTTGAGGCATTGACCCCCATGAAGAGCCACTCTCCCTAGAGACCCAAAAACATAAACAAAATTAAGGGTTGTACCACATAAAATGACCCTTAAATATCAACAAAACAACATGTGAGGCATTACCCATCTCGCTAAAAACACATAATCGAAGTCTCAATCAAGTCTTATACAACCCCTTTAAACAATGATACCAAAAAGGCTTGCCACATAAAGAATACATAATGAGAGAAACATCAACCAACAATAAACACAAGCCTCTGGAAGCCTAAGGTTCACAATATCCCTAAGTGGGTTCCTAAAACAAACTAGGTTGCCACACCATAAGGACCAAAATTGATTTACAAGATAAAAAGACATTATAATTTAAACCCATAGCTATAACAAAAAACAGAGTCCTAGATTCAACAATTCATTGTATTATAGTCACAATTAATTAAATAGATTAAATTCCCACTTTCAATACAACAATTTAGAAATAAAACAAAAATAATGATTTTGATATATGTGATTTTCCCTACAGTCATAAAAATAATTTCATTATCATAAAAGAATCAAAATATCTTTTCATATATATATATATATATATATATATATATATATTTGTTTTATTTAATTTATTATTTAATTATGATCTAATTAATTTTCACACAATGTTAAACAATTCATTTATTCCATTTACTAATCTCCATTTTCCTTAATATAATTTGAAATATAAGTTCAATAATAATTCTAACATAGATATAATAATTTTTCCATTCTCCATTAACCATTGCAATCATAATTATAATTTTCACACTCATAACAAATATCGATATATATATATATATATATATATATATATATATATATATATATATATATATATATATATATATATATATATATATATATATATATATATATATATATATATGCAATTATATATATATATATACATATATATATATATATATAAATAAATAAAACATATACATAAGTAAATATTCTGCTTATAAAGTTAGAGAAATTATGAGATATTTGCATTACAGCTAGACTAAACAACATAAATATATACACATATATTTGTATATATATATATAATGACTTACACAACATAACAAAGGCAGTCGATAAAAGGACACGAGTGTGTGCGCAGTCCAAGGGACTGCTGCATACAACATGCTTCAAAAGAATTTGATAAATATATTTATTATATATATATCCTCCATTGTGTATATATATATATATATATGTATGTATGTATGTATATATACAAACTTATATATATACATATAGGTAAATCTATTTACTTTAGAGAGGAAATCAATTTTTCCATAAACAAAATTACAAAATAACAGACCATTTTCAGAACTCAACAATAAATTTTCTTTCATTTATCCGTTACCCAACAAATTCTAAAACCTCTAAAGATTTTTCTTTCACATAACACATATTTTCCATTTCAAATTTAACAAGCAATAAAGATCAATAAAGGAACTTGGAGTCCTGTGCTTGCTGAGAAGTTGATGAAGCTTTCCTCTAATTTGAACCAGCCTTTTCAAAGACCTCCCTTTTCTTCTACAGAATGTCTCAACCAGATTCTTTGATCCAACTTTTAACCTATTTTTCTATTCAGAAGAGTCTTTTCCCTAGAACAATGAAATGGAAACAATTTTTACAAAGATAAAAGAGAAGATGCAAATTTTTCTAGAACTCAATATTTTTTTTATTTTTTTGAAGCTTCCCGTGACTAAAAGCCTCTCATTTTTTTTGCTATTAAATAAAAAGACATCCTCTTCTATTTTCGAAAACTCAAAAATTAGAATGAAAAGAAGTTTTCTATTTCTTCACCAGCTTTTTAGCCCAAAAATCTCAACATTCATTGGTCCTTTTATTCTTTTCTTTCTTTTTCTATTCAAACTGCACTTTTTTAGTTTTAATTTCAATTTTGCTAAATTATACTTGTAGTTCACACAATTTAACCTATTTAATTATATTATTCCATTAATTATCCTCAACATGCTATTTTCATTAAATTATTTAAATTATCTAAATACCAATTTAAATAATTTAATTGACACCTTTCAATTTATTTATCATTAATAACTCACATAACTTTTAACTTAATACTTTTTATATTTTAATAAAAACTATTCCAATAACTATTATTAACATTTATTTTAATCATTTAATTATTTAAATTAGATCATACTACGACACCAACGTAAAATAAATCACATAAATTCATTCACACAAAACAACTATCACAAAATGCAAAAATGACTAAGGTCAAAGATGCACAATACCATTAGACACAAGATGGGTTGACAAACTTGGGACGGGGTGACTTCCTTGTCATCTCTATTTCAACTTCATGATTATTGGGTTAATTTGATGCTCACCCAGTCTTGCCGAAGCAGGTGGAATCGAGACTTTGTTCCTACAATTCTTGCATACAAATAAGGTTGTGTACAACATGTATATATATATAATCAAATACATCACATCATGTGAAGGAATCTTAGCAGAGTAGAGAACTCACAAACGAGCGGTGCTACACTATCCCCTCACCAAAACTATAGTAACAACTACAACATCAAGTATAAAGTAACATTGCTAAACTAAACTGATAACATCATATCATCATAACATAATTACTAATTTGCTGCATCACAATATACTAAGTATCAAATTAAACATTACCAAATCAAATGTAGCCATAATTTCATATCATCATATCCATGTTATCAAATAAAGTAGCATAGTCATCAAATAGTTTAAACTATCCAATCCACCAATCCAACCAACAAACAGTAACTATCAACATCTCAAGATATCAAGCAAAACCACTGAAAACATCAAGTCCAAACAACAACATGAGGGGTATTACATCAAGTGTTGAATGAAAATTTTGTTTGGAATTTTCTTTTCATTCAATTTTTTTTCATTTCTCCAAAAAAATTTGGTCTCATGTAGTCCATTGGAGTTTACAAATTTACAAACAAATGGAATTTTAAATCACTGTGAAAGAATACCAACCTACTAATGGATGTCCAAGTTGATATTTCAAGTTGAAATGGTGGTCCCATTGCAATTTTTCACCATTCCCTATCAATCACATTCGTTGTTCACCTCGCACGAGCTCTAGGTCTGATAGTTTTCCATTTTTTTGTTTAATAGTGATAGGGTTTGATTTATAAACATCCCCTAATTCAATAGGGTTTGACCAAACATGGGTTTGACTGAACCCATTTAAAATACTATTTCTCTATTGACCTTTAAGTGGTTCAACCGAACATGGGTTCAACTGAACCCATAGAGTAGTTTGGTCGAACCATCCTTCCTATTGAAATTTTTAAAAAGTTGATTTTCCTTCCTCTTCTCAATTGTAAACCACTATTGTGGTTTCACCCACTACTCACTGCCTTGTCTATGCTATTGTTTACTATTATGCTTTGATAGATTTCTTCCAAGAATCCATAGTTTTTTGGAAAGAACCTATTTTAGGCTTTTAGCCATAGTAGCAAGGAAGTGAGTAGTTTGATAAAATGATTTTGTAGACATGCATGGAAAATGTGGAAGCATAGAAAAGGTGGTGAGTTGTTTGAAAATATTTCTCAAAGAAATGTGGTCTCATGGTGATGGAATGGCATTCCATCATCATGAGACCACACTTCTTCAAGGAATTTTTTCAAACTACTCACTACCTTGTATATGCTATTGCTTGCTATTATGATTTTATAGATATTTTCCAAGCATCCATAATTTTTTGGAAAGCACCTATTTTAGGATTTTAGCCATATCAGCAAGGAAGCTCAAGTAGTTTCATAAAATGCTTTGGTAGACATAGGAAAAATGTGGTAGCATAGAAAAGGAGATGAATTGTTTGAAAAAATGACTCAAAGAAATGTTGTCTCATGGTGATGGAATCGCATTCCATCACCATGAGACCAAATTTCTTTAAGGAATATTTTCAAACTACTCACTGCCTTGTCTATGCTATTGCTTTTTATTATGATTTGATAGATATTTTTCAAGCATCCATAGTTTCTTGGAAAGCACCCATTTTAGGCTTTTAGCCATAGCAGCAAGGAAACAAGTAGTTTGATAAAATGCTTTGGTAAATGTGTATGGAAAATGTGGTAGAATAGAAAATGTGGTGACCTATTTGAAAAAATGCCTCAAAGAAATGTGGTCTCCTGGTGATGGAATGGCATTCCATCACCATGAGACAACATTTCTTCAAGACATTTTTTCAAACTACTCACTGCCTTTTCTATTCTATTTCTTACTATTATGCTTTAATAGATTTTTTCCAAGCATTCATAGTTTGTTGGAAAGCACCTATTTTAGGCTTTTACCCATGGCAACAAGGAAGTGAACTATTTGATAAAATGCTTCGGTAGACATGTATGGAAAATGTGGTAGCATAGAAAAGGTGGTGAGTTGTTTGAAAAAATGCCTCAAAGAAATTGGGTCTCATGGTGATGGACATCGCCATGAGACCACACTTGTTTGAGGCATATTTTCAAACAACTCATTGTGTTGTTTAGATGCTATTTCTTACTATTATTCTTTCATAATTTTTTTCCAAGCATCCATAGCATAGATAAGGTAGTGAACCATTTGAAAAAATGCATCAATAAAAGTGGTATCTTGGGATGCCATGACAAGCAAATGCAGTTGGAAGTTGCTCCTAGTTATTAATTATGCTATATGAAGTAATTGCATCACTGCTTATGTTGACTTTCTAAACAATTATATTGTAATTGAAATTTTTCCATCTATCAACATCTAGTTATTAGTTATGCAATGTGAATTAATGCCTTGAGTTTGAAAGATGTACAATGCAATGCAATCAATGATATGAATATATAAACTACACAAATCTATTAAGTATAATTCATTAGTTAAACTCTTTATTCAACTACCTACATGAAGGTTTGTACAAGTCCACTGAAACTGGGAACTTGCGTTCTCATGAAACCTCCAATATTAGCCTATTCAACATCCAAAATCAGATATTAGAATACCATTTATATAACAATGCTATTCACATGTAATATTTATAATTTCTTACTAGTTACATACCTCAGTGATAGATCCAATGGAGTAATAAAAAAGTGGGGGGCCAATGTATCTAGTATCAACACTGTGACCTTGAAATTTTATTACAATGATTAAACTAAATTAGTTAGTCTTGCATTTCAAAAATGAAATTTAATAAATTAAATTCAATGAACATGCTAACATTTACCTGAGTATTTATGCCCAAAGACTCATTCAAAATGTCATATACCATCACCATCTTCGTACCTACAGACATATCCTACATGCTAGCCTCCTTAGTGTCTGTGGGGTCATATGTTCAATCTGACCTGCAAACCTCACAAGAATGGGGTGGAAGCATACCCGTTGAAGTCTCCCCTAGATGGTCTTGTACTACAGGACTAGCATGCTAGATGATACTCTAGGTCAAAAAGTTGATAGACTACAAATTTTCAACCTTAGCACTCTTCTTCACGATAGAAAGGTTAATGACATGCTCACGAGCCGGCCTAGTGAGAGCTCATCTTCCTTGAAACTAAGGATCATGTCATGCACCTAGTATATCCTATGTTGACCCTCCATCTCTCCCTAGAAGTCCCTCATATCAAAATAGTTGGGGGTTTTATTGAGGATGAAATCACAGTAGAGTTTCCTCAAGAAATATTAGGGGATTTCACAATTGTTGCATGGTGGATAGTCAAAACTGTGTACCACCTATCCCAAAAATTGTTCCTAATCCCTTGGTGGTGGAATCAATGGATAGGAAACCTCTTGGCATTAAGGTCAAGATTTTGATTTGTGGGTGGATCAGTGAATAGTGAATACAAATCATATTTTCTAATTTTTTCATCTTTTACTTCTTTACATGATTATTTATTTGCATAAGGGTAAGTGAACCAAGATGGTTCCCAAAAAGGGGGCTTAAGTGGCCACTTTTTTTCTGAAATCAGGAAATGCTGACCTTGGACTTGAAATTGAGGATAGTTACACTCAAAATTTTGAGATGGAACAAAAACAAGGATCAAAGTGCTCTTAGTCTACTTTCTAAACGACTAATTTATTTTGAAAATGGTTGAGATTAAGGGGTTCAACAGAGGGATGTACACAAATTGGTGTTGTTTTTGTCAGAAAAACATAACATAGCAACTCTTGTATGACTTGAGCATGGTGGAATTTTTTTTAGTATTTTTAAAATTTCTATAGTCAAAAGTTAGCTAATAGCATCTAGTTGATGCACAATTTTTTTGATAATTTTTTAATGAATATTTGTTTTTTTACTAATTTTTTAATTGGGCACTTCCTAAAAAGCAGAATTTTGGCCGTGCTCCCCTTACAAATTTTGGAAAGTAATAGATTTTTTTTAATTTTTACTTTTTAAAATTTGTAGAATGGAGTCTAGTTCCTAAAAATGTAATTTATTTGAAATTTTGATGAACATTTAATTTATAACAAAAAACAAAACAAACACTGCTTTTTGATAAAAAATAGACATACAAACAAAAGAAATTATGGATGAAAGGCCTAACATTGTCAGAAAGTGAAAAAAATTATATTGTTGGAAAGCTAAGAGATAACTTAACATTACCCATGTGTTTGATTTTGTCGATATTGAACCAAATGCAATTCTGACAGTGAGCACGTACCCGTTTATGTGAAAAATTGTAGAATTTGCAAAAAAAAAACATCTTTGGTCATTGGGAATGCCCTCCAAACCTTTGGGTTGGTATTCTAAGGAAAATACCAAAGCTAAGGCTTGGGAATTCCCAAAGAAAAATATAACGCGAGTGCATTATAATGCACTCACATTATTTATTAGTTTTCACTTTTTCCTTCTCCGTGGAACATTTCTAGCAACAAGTAACACGCTCGCATTATTTATTCCTTTAGTTAAATGCCATTTTTTTGAAAAAAATATCATATGTTTGTATGTATATGTATGTTGGTGTGTCATGTATGTATGTATGTATTTATGCTTATGGGAGAGAGGGTTGGAGTGGGAGAGAGTGTGGAAGGGTGGGAGAATGTGAGAGGGTGAGAGA
>VDFB02256132.1:92588916-92619623 GCA_007258455.2 Sequoia sempervirens | reverse complement strand
TTAAGGGTCCAAAGGGAAAATGGCTGCAAACTTTAGCATGAGGTTACTCGGACATCGTGACACTTATAAAATTATCATCTAATCCAATGGGATCATGTTGGGCTCCTATACAATAACCTCTCTTTTTTCATTATCTCAGAGTGGTTTTCTCATGGTGTCCAGTTTTCAATTGATGAAAAAAGTGTCAAATGGAAGCAGTGGAAAGCTGCAAAGTGGTGCAATTTCATCTCCGCTAAACTCATGTGACCAAACAACACTATTCCAACATGTCCGGACAGGAATATTTACACTAGGTATGGTCCTCTTCACACTCCAAACACTTGGAATCGCTTTGAGCTACGTTCAACCAGATCGATCCCTTAAGGGTCCAAAGGGAAAAATGGCTATAAATTTCAGCATAAGGTTACTCAAACACTGTGATGCTTATAAAATTCTTGTCTAATCCTATGAGATCATGTTGGGACCCTATACAATAACCTCTCTTAGTTTTCATTATCTCGAAGTGGTTTTCCTGTAGTGTCCAGTTTTCAATTGATGGAAAAAGTGTCAAATGGAAGCAATGGAAAGTTGCAAAGTGGTGCAATTTTCATTCTATAACTCGTGTGACCAAACAGACTATTCCAACGCGTTTGAATAGGAATTTTTATGCTAGGTATGGTCCTCTTTCACACCCAAACATGTGTAATTGCTCTGAGCTACGTTCAACCAGATTGATCCCTTAAGGGTCCAAAGGGCAAAATGGTTGCAAACTTCAACATGAGGTTACTCGGACACCGTGATGCTTAGAAATTTTTTGTCTAATCCTATAAGATTGTGTTGGGCCCCTCTACAATAACCTCTCTCATTTTTCATTATCTCAGAGTGGTTTTCCCATGGTGTCTATTTTTCAATTGATGGAAAAAATGTCAAATGCAAGCAGTGGAAAGTTGCAAGGTGGTGCAATTTTCATTCTGCAACTCGTGTGACCAAACAAAATGTTCCAATGCATTCAAATGGGCATGTTTACACTAGGCATGGTCCTCTTTTGCACCCAAACATGCAAAATCGCTCTGAGCTACATTCAACTGGATCGATCCCTTAAGGGTTTGAGTGTAGTATGTTGAAATAGGCCATTCCTCCTATTGTGCAAGTTGTGTCTCGGTGATATGGGTCTGATGTAACTTGAATTGTGGTAGCTTGATATACAGAGTCTATTGATGCTAGGGTTCAATTTGTATGATTTTGAAAAAAGAAGCCAACTAAGTAGAGTTATCAACATTATTTGTAAATCATAAGAATTTCTTTAGTACACTAGCCATTTTGATGCCTTCTTGTAGTCTCAAACATTATTTTGTATCATTGTTACATTGGTTTTTGAAGTGGCAGCTTAATATAGCTCCATAATACAACATATGGTTCACACATATTTTCACGTGAAAAAAATGTGAATCAAATCACGTTGATGTGAAAAAAAACCATGAGACCATAGCTTGTGGTGCATGAGCACCTAGTTCATGTAATGCCTTCAAAAGGCTAAGTTATCAAAAATGTATTTAAGTCCATGTAATGCCAAAATTAAATGTAATCAAGGCATGAAAAAGCACAAAGTGTAATATTGTCAAAATGCTAAATATGTAAAAGAGAGAAAAAGAAGGAATGTGAAGAGACAAAACAAGAAAATCAAGAAAATCAAGGAAGAGGACAAGTCATAGGTCATTCAAGGAAGATGAAGAGGTAGTTGATGGTTGGAAACTTCTTTAAAAGCATTGTAAAGGCTGAGCAAAGAGATCATTGTATTCTAGAAGAATTAAATTAACAAAGAGTTCCCTGTTTTAGCTTATTTTCTGTGTTTTTCAGTCGTTTCTTAACTTGTACAGATTGTGCAAGAGTTTAGCATTCAAATTTAGATTGTTTCTATTATGTTGAGGAATCACCATTTGTTTGCATCCATTTGGGAAGGAATTCAATAAATTTAATGTTTGTTTGAGCATTCTTCTTATGGCTCAGTTTGAAATCATGTGCATTGAGTTTTGAGAATCTTATAAGGCATTTCTACACTACTCCACCAATGTAGGTTAGGTAGATTAGTGTAGTAGGTTAGGGATAGGTTATTTGTTATGTTTTGATGTTTGTGAGTGGAGGAAAAAGAAAGAAAACCTTGAAGGAGCTGCTGCTACATAGGAAATTCTAAGTTTTCCAATCAAAATGAACAGTTTCTAGCATGACAGTGGAGAAAGAACAAGTGCATGGGTTAGAATATGCTTCCAAATTCCTTTTTAGATGTATTTTGACATGTTCCAATGGTTGGCCAGAGGTTTTGAGGTTTGCATGTAGCCTATATAGGAAACCCTCATTGATTTTTGAGTTTTTCACCCTATAAACAAGGGTTTGTCAATATACTATCAAAAGGAGTCTTTTAATTCCTGAAAATGGATAAATTGGGAGTTTTGTGTTATGTATAATGAATTTTTTGAGGTTTTAAGTGTTTTGGGAATGTTTGAAGGGGTTTTCTTTGAAAATTAGGCCTATTTTAGGAGCCTTTTTTACAGTGTTCATACTAAAAACTGCTCATTTCTTCAATATAAGTTATTCTGAGTTTTTGATATGAGGACATGGGCATTCAGAGGTCTCTAAAAGTGTTTTGGATCTTGGATTTTGAAACTAGTGTGTTTGGTTTACCCAATTTAGGGCATGAATGTCTCATTGAGAAGTAGTGCTTTGACTGCTCAAAGAATAGAAATCTGACCTAATAGTGATTGGTGAGTTGATTTTGGGATAATGTTGTCTAAGTGATGGTGTCAGGGATGTATGGAGTCTTGGACAGGGTTTAGAAGTGAGATATGTTGTTTTGAAAGTTGGATAGTGAGGAGACTTGGTGTAAAATAATACATGAAATTGTAAGTTCAGTCGGAACAAAGTTAAGAGAGCAAGTTCCTAATTTGTATCAGTTGTAATAATGATGTTCACATTGCTTGATGGTCTGGTAAAATTCTGAAAGCCAATTGTAATGATGGATTGACTATTTGGGACAAGTTGAATGAATTGATTGAATGAAAGAGTGCCTTGTTGAAAATGGTGTTTTTGAAATGCATGTTGATCTAATTGATTGAATCAAAGTTTTCTAAAATGGTTTTTTGCTTTGAATGAGTCAATTGGAATACAGATTTGTAGAAGGATGAATGATGAATGATAAGAGAATTTGAGTGGATAAAAAGTAGATTTCTGATGAAATGTTGAAATTTTGTTTGATCTTCTCCAAGATGAGTTTGGGACAAGAGTCCTTTGAGTTGTTGAGTGGTTTGGCAATCTTTGTATTGCATCTGCTTTTTGCTTACTATTATGCTTTGATAGATTTTTTCCAAGCATCCATAGCTTGTTCGAAAGCAGCTATTTTAGGCTTTTAGCCATATCAGCAAGGCAATGAACTATTTGATAAAACGCTTTGATAGACATGTATGAAAAATATGTTAGCATAGACAAGGCAGTGAACTCTTTGAAAAAATGCCTCAAATAAATGTGGTTTCATGGTGATGGAATAGCATGACAAATGCCATGAAAAGAAAATTGCTATGGATTGTCATGGCATTTCATCACCATTGAGACCACATTTCTTTGAGGCTTTTTTTCAAATAGTTTGCTACCTTTTCTATGCTATTGATTATTGGTATGCTTTGATAGATTTTTTTCAAGCATCCATAGCTTTTGTGGAAGCACCTATTTTAGGCTTTTAGCCATAGCAACAAGGAAGCGAACTGTTTGATAAAATGATTTGGTAAACATGTATGATAAATGTAGTAGCATAGACAAGGCAGTGAACTCTTTGAAAAAATGCCTCAAAGAAATGTGGTTTCATGGTGATGGAATGGCATGATGAATGCCATGACAAGCAAATTGCTATGGATTGTCATGGCATTCCATCACCATTGAGACCACATTTCTTTGAGGCTTTTTTTCAAATAGTTTGCTGCCTTTTCTATGCTATTGATTATTAGTATGCTTTGATAGATTTTTTCCAAGCATCCATAGCTTTTTTGGAAGCACCTATTTTAGGATTTTAGCCATAGCAACAAGGAAGCGAACCTGCTTGATAAAATTTTTGGTAAACATGTATGATAAATGTCATAGTATTAGACAAGGCGCGCTGAACTATTTGAAAATGCCTCAAAGAAATGTGGTTCCATGGTGATGGAATGCCATGACATTCATTAACAGTTTGTTTATCATGGTGACTCCACCAAGATAACAGATTTTGAGGAATTTTTTCAAACAATTCATTCCCTTGTCTATGTTATCATACTATAATGTATATGATAGATTTTTTCTTAAGCATCCATAACTTGTTCTAGCACCTATTTCGCTTTTAGCCATAGTAGCAAGGGAATGAACTGCTTGATAAAATGCTTTGATAGACATGTATGAAAATGTGTTAGCATAGACAAGGCAAGGAACCTTGGAAAATGCCTCAAAGAAATGAGGTCTCATGACCTGATGGAAGAGACCTCATTTCTTTGAGGCATTTTTTCAAAGAGTTTGTGCTACCTTGTCTATGATATTGCTTACTATTATGCTTTTGATATATTTTTTCCAAGCATCCATAGCTTGTTCGAAAGCACTTGTTTTAGGCTTTTATCCATAGCAACAAGGCAACACTTAAACTATTTGACAAAATGCTTTCATAGACATGTATGAAAAATGTGGTAGTATAGACAAGACAATGATTTTTTTGAAAAAATGCCTCAAAGAAATGAGGTCTCATAGAATGCCATGACAACCAAATGCAATTGGCAGCTGCTCCTAGTTATTAGTTATGCAATGTGAAGTAATTGCATAACTGCTTAGGTTGACTTTGTAAAAACTGTAATGTAATTGAAATTTTGTCATCTATCAGCATCTAGTTATTAGTTATGAAATGTGAAGAAATACTTTGAGTTTGAAAGATTTGCAATGCAATGTAATCAACGTTATGAATATAAACTACAAAAATCTATTTTTTACTAAGTTACCGGTTCGGTTTTGGGTTTGGGTTCGGGTTCGAGAACTCGGTTCACCGGTTCAGGAAATTTTTTTTGGGGGTTGGGTTCATTTTGGGTTCGGTAATACAAAAACATATAAAATATATATATATATATACATATTTGCAGCAATAATCAAGTTCAGAATACACCACCATATTAATAGTCAAACAACATAGCAAAAATACACCACCACTTTCATAGTCAAATATTAAAATATTAGTGATACTCGAATGTCATGATAGAAAATTATAAATTAAAGTTCAAAGATAAAAATGTCAAGTGTTTACAATCAACCATTATTGATCATTGATCAATTTGAAAAGTGTGAACATTTTTATGTGTGGAAGGCAAACAAGAAAACAGTGTTACATAATTATTTACATTGTGAAAGAGCCAAAACCTTTTTCTTGTAGATTGTAGAAGAATCTCAATGATTTTTTGGGTGTCCTTGCCTTGGAACAGAACTATCCTGAGCCATGAATGATTGACCATGAACTGTGAGAAAGAAATAAGATAAATCATGCAACTTGTTGCAATTTCTTTCCTTGGGAAAAAGGGTAAAGTTTGCTTTTTAGGGAGAATCTCCTTTAGAGTTTGAATGCATTGATAATTTTCAAGATAGACTTAGCCAAATATGTCATCTAGGTTTGAAGCTTTTAGGTAAAATGTTTGCTTCTTAATTTTTTTTTCAAAATTCAAGATGCAGGCTCTCCTCCCTTAGGGAAGAGAAAGCCTATCAAACCTAACACTCTTATGCAACACTTCTTAAGTTCTTGTTGATGTAGTATTAGATGCAAAGTTTCAAAATAGGCATGGTTATATAAATTCTCATCTCACGACTATCATTGCATCAAATTAAGAATTTTCAATCCTTTATGGTCTAGAGAAGAGAATTATGGAGTAGTGTTCCAATGCTAAAGTCTTATTGTGAATCTCTTTGCTATGAGTGGTTCAAAAATGAGGAATCTTTCCTCTGCACCAAATGAGAAATATTCACAATATGTGCTAGGAAGGAATAAGTCCATAAGATCGAATATGCAAGAACTGAGAATTGCAAAATTGGCTTACGTTTGACTTCCACACACATAAATTTTCACACTTTTTGATGTTCACACGTAAGTCAAAAAGTATGTGTGTAAGTTGTAAAGTATACACTTGAATAAACATAACTCATATCTATTGAACCATGAATTTATAATGCAAATATGGACACCATCGATAAAAAAGATTTGTATTAAAAGCAAATAGCCATGTACACATACATCAATATATATCAATATAAGTATAAAATATAGTTACAAAATAGCCATATAGGCTTACAAGAATGCCATATAGGCATACAATGTCAAATATATCCAACACAAAATATGTACAAAATTGCCATGTAGGCATACAACAAAGGGCTCTGCATTCAAAATTCAATTCTCTCCATGCTCTGGTTCAAATATAATTTTCTTTCCCTTTGCTTGGCGATCCAATGGCGATAAGTCTGTCACCCATTTCTGTTGTGCTCGAGGAGTGCTCCTATTGCTCCTCCTAGTGTTTACCTCCTGGTGAAGTTTTAACTGTTACAATAAGAAGTAAAGACATTAATATATAGAAATTACATTATAAAAATTGATATATTTAACAAAATAATCACTTACGCCATCTCACAATCACTCTCCTCGATGGAAATATTTGCACACTAACGTTGAGGCGTGCTCAAGCCTTGTATAAACCATCCAAATAGGAATTAAACTATCAATCAATAATGGTTTGATTTTTCAATAGAACTAGTTCATCTATAACAACGAATGTAAATTGAAATTTAGTAATTTGCCTCATACCTCCCCTATCAGAGCCATCGAGGATTGTATAGTAGAGGAAACAGCAATATCCATTGCTGTCGTAACATTTGGCAATGTTTCTGTCACCAACATCTAAAAATAAAACAACAAATTATTCAATCACAAAAAAGTTGCAATAGCGATCCACATGATGACTTATAATGTATGAGATTTAATGAACAAAATTTTGAGTACAAGTATTAAACTATATATTTTTTATTATTATATATTCAATTTGAAGTAATGCTTTGAGTTTGAATGATGTGTAATGCAACATAACCAAAAATATGAATATAAACTACACAAATCTATTAAACTTAGAATTCATTAGTTAAGTTCTCTTTATTTTATATTACCCCCATGAATGTTTGATCAAATCTACTGGCACTATGAGGTTTTTTCTTGAAACCTCCAACATTACCCTGTTCAACATCCAAAATCACATATTAAAATACTATTCGTAAAATAATGCTATTAACATGTAATAAATTTATAATTGTTTACTAGTTACATACCCCACTGATAGGTGTACTGCAAAAATAAGTAGGTGGATAACTGGTGTATCTAGTCTCTACACTGTGACCCTGCAATTTTATTAAAATGATAAAACTAAATTATCTCCTTAGCTCTTTATCATCATGATGATGGATCACTGAGTGTGATCCGAAACGTTGATGAAAAAACTTAAACACAATCAAAAAATCCAAAAATCAAAAAATCTTAAACATGACAGATTGTGGAAATCTCATAGCATTAAAACTAAATTAGTTAATCTTGCATTTCACAATCAAAATTTAATAAATTAAATTTAGCATTGAACATGTTGAATCTTACCTGAGTGCCAATTCCATATGCATCATGCGAAATGTTAGCCATCCTCTCCATCCACGTAGATGCATACGGATCAGGCTGCATAGTAGCATATGGATCCTACATAGCACCCTCCTGAGTGTCGGTAGGCTCATACAAACAAGTCACCCTGCAAGATTGACACACATGGGTTTGAAGGCCACCACCTGAAGACTCCCCTTGATGGCGCTATACAATAGGGCTAGTGTGATGGATGGCACTGGTCAAAGTAGTGATTGCCTGTAATGTCTCTATGTCGACACTCCTCCTTCACAACAGCAAACATCACAATATTCTCATGAGGCGGCTCTAGCAAGAGGTTGTCTCCCTTGCTGTGTAGGATCCGGCTGTGCACTGAGCCTATCCTGAGCTGACTCCCACCTCTCCCCTCGAACTCCCTCATATCAAAATAATTTTGGATTTGGTTCAATACAAACTCACTATATAGTTTCCTAAGAAAATATTGGGGGACTTCACAATTATTGCACGGTGGGTAATCAAAGACCATATACCATCTTTCATAAAAACGGTTCTTAATCTCTTGGTGGTGGCACCAATGAATAGGAAACCTCTTTGCATTGAGGGTAAGATTTTGATTTGTTTTAGGGTCAGTGAATAGAGAGCACAAATCACCTTTAGTAATTTTTAAATCTTTTACTTGTTTATATGATAATTTGTCTGCATAATATGCCCTAGTTGTCCGCCTCCTATCTTGCCATCTGAGATATTTGTTGGATGATTGCATCTACATTTTCTTAACATATCTTTCAATGAATTTGCTAGAAGTATTATTTCTATGGTTGAAGTATTTGGATCACTCAACCTACTGATAAAATCCTCAAGTTGTTTTCTATTGTTCTCAATTTCACTCCTTAAATTTTCTTGAGTGCCAGGAGGGTGTTGAGAGAATGGTGGGGGAGGTTGATTTTGTTGAGGATTTTGTTGAGGATTTTCCTCTTCTTGTTAAGGATTTGCAGGATTTCCTACAATTTTTTTTTTTTTAAATCAAATCTAACCTAAAACAAACAAAATCAATTTCAAACTAACAAACTCAAAACAAATAGCAAACAATACTTACCTCCCACATCTCTTCATCGTCGTGGCACCATATTTGCAAATGAAATCCAATTGTTCTTGATGAAATAGGTAGAAATCCTTCCTCCTAGAACGCGAGCGTGAAAGTGAGGGTTTTTAGCCGTGGGCAGAGCTGAGAAACAATAAAAAGAAAATGATATAGATTTCACTCTTTTTTTTCTTTTAAAATCACATAACGCGAGTGCGTTATAACGTGCTCGCGTTATCTCTTTTCAATTTTTTTTCCCATTTGGCCACAAAAGTGCGACCAACTTCATGCACCCACCCATAAAAATCCCTCCATTCCTGCCTCCTATCTGTCAAACCACTTAATTGTTTGTTGATTTCATCTACATGTGTTAACAAGTCTTTAAGTGAACTCACAAGTGTTCTTCTTTCCATGGTTGAACTTACAGGATCATTCAACCTTGTCATTAACTCAATCTATTTTTGTTGTTTTCAATTACCCCCATTAATTTTTTTTTACCAGGAGGATGTTGAGGAATTGGAGGACTTTTTTGTTGTGGTTGTTGAGGATTTTGAGGATATTTTTGAGTTTGATTAACATCTCCTACAAATTAAAAAAAAATGAATATGAAAAACAACCTAAAATTACCTATTTAAAAAAAAAATCACAAAGAAAAATAAACAATGCTTACTTGTTTGACCCCCTAGTCAATGTGGTGACATCGTGGCTACAAAACTGCAATAATTTGATGAATAAATTGTAACTTTAGCTCCTTCCAAAATGTGAGTGAACAAATGCAAAGTTTCTTAGCCATGGACAACAAAAAACACAATGAAATTGAAATGATGTCATTTTTTTTATTTTTTATTTTTAATAAGTTATAATGCACTTGTGTTATAATGTGAGCACGTTATAGGTTCAATGTGACCGAGCTTTTGGCTCGGTCACACCAAGCCATAATCCAAGCACATTATAACACACTCGCATTGTAGCCTTTCACATTATTTTTGAAATTTTGGCCACAATTTGGCCCCCCATATTTTTGCACCCATGTATATATATATATATATATATATATATATATATATATATATATATATATATATATATATATATATATATATATATATATATATATATATATATATATATATATATATATGCATATATATACATACATATATATGCATATATATGTATATATACATACATATATATACATATAAATATGTATTTACATATATATAGGTATATATATGTGTATATATATGTGTATGTATGTATATATATATTGATTGCAGAGGTAGATAGATATATGTTTCCTATAGCCTTATTCATTTATATTCAACTTAATTAGATGCATTATTTGTTTGTTCTTCAATTTCAATGACTTTTACATGTATTATAATGTATTTTTACTTTTTATCATAATGTTGTTTCAGAAAAGGGTTCAAAATAATTGTATCATATTGTTGTTTCAAGATACATATTTATATATCTTGAAATAACAATATAATACAAATATTTTTAACGATGTCTGATATTGCTTTATGAACCCAAGGTGAATATGGATGGTGGTGTTAGTGATCGAACTCACCATCCATGGAAGACCCCATCAAGGGCCCCAATCCCATAGACCATATTCTCCTTTGGTTTGTGGGGTCAACAACATATATATATATATATATATATATATGAAATGTTGGGAAAGAGATCATTAAATAATAAGACGGTGTCTTCGTGATTTATGTCTTTTCCTAAGGGAATACAATTAGGAAATAAATCACAAGGTGTAAATATTGACTTTCATCCTCAATGGTTAGTCAATCAGACCTGGATCTTAGTCCTTAAAACAATAGGGAAAATATAAAATCAAATCAAAATGATTTATAATGCTTAAACTAAATGAATTATAAGACCTAATACCTAAAATAAAAATTCTTGAAAGTAGAAAATTTGAAATTGCAATTTCCAGGTAGATTTGAGAAGGGTTTGCTTTCTCGACCTTAGATTTATCCTTTTTAGGCTTAGGCTTTTCCTTTGGTGGTTCACTTGCTTGACTCATTTTGTGAATTTGTATGAAACTAGGGTTTAAAATTATTCAACACCTCAACAAAATTATGAAAATTTTCAACCTTAAAATTGTGCAATAAAATCCTACTAAAACCCTCCCTAATTCAATCTAGGGTTTACAAATTTCCCTTTCAAAATTACACACAGAATTGTAAAAATCCTTTTCAACTACTAATCCCCTTTTCACTTTTCCCTTTACAAAAAAAATTACATAGGAGGACAAGAAATTAACTCAGCTAAGAAACCCTAGTTGTTCTATTCTTCGAATTTGGTCACCTGAAATTCCTCTTGCATGCTCACCTTTGAATTATTGCTGAAATGGTGAAAATTCATTCAATTTACACCTTTAAGGCCTTCAAATTTAATCAGATACACCATTAATGGCAAAACACAGCTTGCACGAATGAAAGGAGTGTACTGACAATTAGTCATTCAAGTTTGAATTCCAACTCTCAATCTAATTGTTTTAAAACAAGATCAACATTTTTATGCACATCTTCCCTACATCACTTTTTGCTTTAAAGCTCTTCATGATGTGAAAGAAGCATGCAATGAATCATAGCATAGCCACCCTCGCGCCCTACCGTCAACTCCATTCTAGTAGCTATTGCATATCACTTCTTAGTCCTTGGATGAAAAAGTTGAAAATGCAATGCTTTATGTTGTGTGATGCAAGGTAATCTTCCCCATCATGCATCACAAACGAGTCTTGGGAAAAGTGGAAAGAAACTCTGATGTCAAGGCATCTTGCATTACAAGGAATATTCTAAAGCATATTCCTTTCCTTCACATTGCACATCACCTTTAGTCCTTTACCCCTCTGGTCCATAACCAGGGTGCACTAAGGTCATGCAATGAAACATTTCAAAACGCTTTTAGAACATATTACTTATTGCTTCATCCTCCTTTGCATGCAACCTGTGCTGCAAAGATTTTATGTGATGCACTGAGAGAGTAACACCTATATAGAATATCCTGTCGGCATTTTCTTTCTTCATCTTTTTCTTCCCTTACTCATGTCCACTGCATATCATGTTTTAGTGTTGGTTCGGTGAGTACATAAGAGCAATACAAAGGAACAATGCGACAACATAGGATTAAGCTAAGTGGTGAAATCTTGATCGATGGTGCATATCATAGAAGAAATTAGGCAAAAAAGGATATAAAAGTGATGCAAGAAGCCGCAACGATGGGGCAAGATTAGAATACATGGCCATGGTGTGTGATCTACGGAGCTATCACAAGTCACATTTAGGCAGTGAGTGGGCAATGATGGAAATGTGATGCAAAGGAATCATGCGATGTGAAGAGGTAACGAAGGGCATCACATATCACAGAAAGGGGTTTAGCAAGTGTTAACACAAATGTGATGTGCGGGAGATATGTGATGTAAAGGCATTCGCATATCGCAAATTGGTAACCAACGGCTAGTGAACAAAATGTGATGCATAGAAGGCTTGTGATACGAGTCACAACTTTAAGTGATTTAATTTGTATGTGTGAATAAGTTGTTTTTAAGATGGGGTCACCTAGGTAATAGGACTTAACAAAGCCTAAGGCATAAGCCAAACTTAGGACATCAATATCAAATATTTTGGAAAGGTGATACATTTGTAAAAGGGTTTAACTTAGGAAAAATTAAGACACCTTAGACACAAAAATATTTGAAAGATCACCAAGGCAAATGTGACTGGTCAACACATGAATACAAGGACTTAAGTAATGACTTAACGACTGTATACTGACTCAACTAGTCAACCATGAAATAGATAAAAAGTAACAAAGGTATAATGAATTAAGGTTTTTTTTTTCTTTTGAAGGGATGATAAATCCTAGGAACTGTTTAATAAACCCTAACCATGGAAAGACTAATGAAACTCAGACAATATGAAATGTATAACAGAGAACCACAATTTTTTTTGGAAGGGTCCTATTAGTGCTTTCTTTTCAATGAGGTATGGTTGGCATGAAGGTTTTGGAAGAAATCTTTAGATACTTTATCACCTATCATTAGATAATAGAGGTGAGCTTTAATTTGGGTTCTCTAAACTAAGTGAAAATTAATAATTTAATTGTATTCATGGAACAAGGCCACAAATATTTGAAAAGTAGTAGAGAAGGGATGTGCTTCTAGCTTTGTGTCGTCTTGGTAGAGTTCCAAGGTGGTGACACCATAAGAGAAATAATCATAGTCACCAATGACCCATAGGTGCATGGATTATATCAAAAGTTTGAGCACCTTTGATTGTAAAATAGTAATGAATTATAAAACTATGTTAAATATTTTTTATTTGCTAACTCAACAAGTATTTTCTAAGAAAGAGGGTTGCATGATAATAAAAAAATATATATCTGATATTTGTTTTATTTGTCTAAGAAATTTACTTGGATAATAGAAAAATTATATTATTACAAATCACTATAACTTATTTAAATAACTATTTATATAATTTTGAGTATAAGAATTTAGGCTAATTATTCCTAAAAACTATTCTAACTATTTCACCTTAACTTCTAATTAAAGATTGATGGATATTCATTCTACCAAATTGACTCAAAGTATGATCATAACCTCATCGTTTATGGTGTCAGAGCCTTTAATATAGAAAGACTTAATATCCGATGTGCTTGTTCAAAATAATTTAACTAGACCAAAAACACATTGACAATAATATATTTTCTTGAGTTTCGTAACTAAAATCTTAATACATGTACACAAATTGCAAAAGAGAAATATTTTAGTTATACTATGTAATGCTAATATAGTAATTTGTGAATACTAGTCATTTTATTTTCCTTTATACTTTGGTTTATCTTGGAAATAAATAATTTGTAACTTGTCTCTGTCAAAATTGTAAACGATGTCTAAGGGAAAGGATCCAACAGTTGAACATGTTCCAACAGTTGCTATAGCATTTGATGGTATAAAGTGCAATTTTTTTAACAATATTGCACCAATAGTTGTGACTTTAAAGTTGTTAGCATTGATAACGTACCCATAATTGAATGAAATGTATTCGTTAGATCTAAAAAAACAAATCATGTGATGCCACATCAACACATTATTAAAACATGACTTAATGCACAACTATCGGTCTCTTTTTTGTTTGGGCTAGACACCTCAACAAAATGAATGTTGATGTGGCATCATATTTGATGATATGACCTTGAAACCTTAGTTATAAGCAAGGGACTTGCCAAGTACGTTGTTGTAAAGAATTGGAAGTGATTCTGAAATTTCAAAATAGAATTTTGAGAAGCACTAAGTTAGGATTCTCAACTAGTCGATCCTCTTGCCTAGATGGGAGTGTCGATTTAGATAAACATGTCAAATATTTGCTGGCATTTAATTGAATTGATTGACCAAGGAGTGGAGCACAAGAATGAATAATTGCGAGGAAGGTGAGGTAGTTGTGAGACATGTGCTACTACATCCACATAAAATTATTATTACATTCTGGTTATAGTATGGTCCCATAGAGGGACTTGGACATCTATTTTCATGGAGCAAAAGGGCTCATGGGGAAAAAATAATTATGCTACAAGATTAATTGGAATCTTTTCCTGAAAAATAGCAGCCCCTACCTTTTAGGATTGAAGATTCTAGCATGTGAAATTGGGGTGGGGCTAGAAATTGCTCCACCAGCTTAGGAGTTCTTTTGGCCACTTGTCACACATCTAAAAATTTAGATTCCCACCAGGGAAAAAATGGAGGGAAATGATGTTTATTTATTAATTTTGTATTCACAACTTTCCATTCCAGCTTCATGGGATCACCAGCTTTCCTAAGTTTTGAAGCTTAAAATTTTAAGTTAAACTGCACTACTAGCTTCAAAATATTCTTAAAAAATCTCAACAACACCCACTCAAATTTTTGAGAAAGCCCCCTCCATCGAACCTGCACAGTTCTTGGATAGGACAGGTGGTTATTGTGTCTCGTAAAAGGTCTAGTCTCCTCTGACAATGCAAGCACAGAGTAGGAGAGAGGACCAATTATGTTGAATGCATGATGTGTGCATTGATCATATCCACATATGGAGTTTTAAAATCCTCTCACTCTATTATTGGTTTTTTGTCACCTTCAGGATTTGATAGCTTGTCCTTTCTCTGTTGTCGGTAGCAGCTTTTGAAGGAGTTCATTTGGAGGACTACCAGGTGGCACCTAAACTACCATAGAAACCATGTGATGCAACAAAGCTAATGTCTTTTTCAATGTCGAAACAGCCCAACCAGAAGCTTTATTTAGCACGATTTGAGACAATGTCTTATGGGTTTGTAGACATTTTTAGCAGATTTCTTGGCCATAGCCTGAACCGCTGCTTTTTCCGCTAGACGTCACCGCCAGGATTGGACTTTGATGATCTGTCGACCGTCTTTTCAATTTTAGATTGTATTTTATACTTTTTAAATGTATTAGATTCTATAGTTTGATTTGCTATACTTAAAAATATTATAAAAATATAATATAATACTTTAAATTATAATTTATATTATTTTATAATATTTTTAAGAAAAGTGAAAATGATTTTTTTATTGTAATAGTAAACCTAAGACTTTTGTTTTGTATATAAACTTTTAATATAAGGAGGACTATTGTAGGAATGTAATTTATAAGAATATAATCATACTTTTCTTTGTTTTTAATGGGTAAAGTTAAATTATGCTTCAAGTTTGTTTCTTTTACTTTATGCAACCAATCTTCTTGTGTATATAAAAGTATTGACACATTATGTTATTTAAAACGTGCCTTCACACACAATTCCTTTGTATTTTTATAGTAGACTTGCACTTGGCCCCTATGGACATAGCATAAGATAATAAGCATTTGTATCCTTCTTCCCTTGTACACATTTACCACTATTAAAGCAATCTAATTTGATAGTTGAAAAATAAATCTTTAGCAAACTTTACAATTCATACTAGATCAATTGGCATCTAAGTTTATTTTTTATGATTTATTATGATAATGACATTTATTTTATTTTTATGATTGATTGTGATAATGCCATTTATTGTTAGATGCTAGATTTGATTGTTGTAGTTGCATAGTCTGTTGCACAACTACCGCCATGAGAAAATCTTCTAGTAATCATCTCATCTTTACTCCTCTACTACAACCTATATACTTTTAACCAAGGTATAAAAATTCTTATTCTCCTTTCATTATACCACCATTGCACTTTTGAGCCATCCAATGTTTTTATTTTACTTTGTAACCATCAATAACATCTCAATTTTTGGATCTAAATCTATAACAATTTATGTATGTCAACTTGTTAGAATTGACAACTTTGTTTCCAAAAACATTGTGTCATGTAATATATCTATCGTATTTATTAGAATCATATGGTTTTCTTCCAAGATAATCCATATGGATAGAAAGAAATTATCCCTATAATTTTCTCTAGGAAAATCAAGTACTGCATCATCATCATATGTAGATTTTAGTGGGCATTTCATTGTTATAACATTTAAATGTAGGTTTATACCATCTATTAATTAGAATTTAATAGAGCCTTGTTTATTTTAGCTATTTATATTTTCTTAAAATATTGATTGGAAAATAGTTAAATAACCAAGCTATCAAAAAATATATTATATGAAGGGTAGGGGCAATTGTCAAACTCTAGGCCTAGTCACCGTTATTTGTTACCCTAGAACTAGGACACTCACATGTGCATTAGCAACTCATCATTTATAGATACCACTAGGTAAAAGTACAAACCTATGTCACACTTTGGGCCAATCGTATGAATTCTATCAAATTTATTTCAGTCAAAATGTATTCGGTCGAGTAGGTTTTAGTCAAAACCACGTGGTGGCCACATGGTGCCTACATGGCTAGGTATTGTTGGTTGAGTAGGTTTCAACCAAAACCTATTTGACTAAATACTTTTTGGTTGAATACCCTAAATATAAAAGCAAAAAAATAAATGGGTGTGGTCATTTTGCATATTTGAGCAAAGTTGTAGTGATCGAAGGGTGATCGGCCAAATAATGCGGCTAAAAAAATGTTTGGAAGCCAAGTTCTTTTCATCATTTTGTATTCAATGTTCACTAATATCTCTTTGGAGATAGGCTTCGGTTGTTGTGTTTTGGTGTATCCTCATAAGAATCATTTAGTTTTTTATTTGGTTTTGTAGTTATGATGACTGAGTTTTTTGTTTGTTATTTATTGTTAAGTGAGTGTTAAGATTAGGGTTTCTAGGTTCAGGTAAAACCTGTTACCTGCTAATGTTTTATTAAAGTTTTATCATTTTATTATTCCTTCAACAAAGATTACAAAACCTAATTAAAAGTAGTATTAGGTTAATGGGTTTGTGACAAAGTTTTTGTCTTTCTGGTTGCATTCAATAGTATAGAGATTCAAAGGATATCAAAAGGTTGATGGGTTTGTCATGGTATGATTGGTTGGGCATGAAATTTTCCTTGGATTTGCCCAAGTTTTTCCTATATGGACCCATGGGGCAAGAACTAAATAGCCTAGGGTCTGAACCTAGATAGTTGCTAAAATAACACCACACCTTTACTAATGAACATTGCCAAAAATCCAAAAGGCCTATAGAAATACCAATGTTTTCATTACACTAGATTTTAATTCAAAGCCAAATACTTGAGGGCCCATATCCAACAATTTCTATCATGGGATGCATGAAGTATCTCAATAGAGCCATTCCAATATTGTTGAGTGAGGCTTCTAGTTGGTAGCCTAGATGGCTACCATGTTTAGGATTTTTAGGCTTACATAGTGTTGTTGCCTAAAAGTTACTCAATTCAACTCATTTGGTTAGATGGGCAACCATTTTTAAGAATAGTTTTCTAGTGTTCAATGATTAACATCATTCTATAAAATATTTGCACTTCATTACATATTTTTTATTTCTTGTTCATTTTATGTCGCACATTGCTTAATGGTTGTTGTTAGCTCTTAAGATTCAATTTTACTTTTTTTTTTCTTTGGGAGGTTTGAACTGGTAATGTTTCTTTTGGTCATTTTTTAAAAGAAGAAGTGATGATTCTAATGTAATGGTCATATTGTTGTAAATTATCTAAGAACTTCATAAATATATGATGCAATAGATAGATTGGCAACTTTTTATTTATCACAAAGTTGTCCAAATAGTTGAAATTTAACAAGGTAAAATTTGAACAATATATAAGGTATGCTTCTAACTATTCCTATTTGAAGCACAAAAGCTAGTTTACTAAATAAAATTGGTAGTTTACCAAATAAAACTAGCATATTACAATTACATGTTCTTGCAGATCATATTTCAAGCTTTAATGCAATAGAATTTTTGTTTTCTTTGTGTTAGTTCTCATAAATTTATATTTATGATTCTTCATATACAGACTCCTGTAAAGATGATAACCTTCACATCTGCATCTCCATTCAAAAGCTTAAAAGCTTTTTCCAGATCATTGAACATGGCCTTTGTTAGGGAATTTAGAGATTTGGGCATGTTAATGGTTACATTAGCTATCCCCTTGTTCCCTCTCTCTACCATGATAAGATCTTTAGACTTTTGAGATCCCCCCATTGTCTAAATGCTCTTGTCAAGCACTTTGTTCTGATTCATAGATTAATTACAGTGTAATTATGTTGGTCGGTTTTCTTTGAATGCACTTAATATACAATTTTTTCTTATAATATATTGATTGAAATCTTCAAATGGGTTTATTTCAAAATATGGAATGGTAAAAAGAGGCCATTTGTTTGTCCAAACCTTTTGGTTCTTCCAAAATGTTTGGAACTAGCAACAGTAGGAGTTTCAAAAATGTTTGGACCAACTAATGCCCTCTTGTTGACCATGCCAATAAAAGTAAAAGGATATGGTAATATGAACCAATTTCATATTTTTGAAAAATAGAAGAATCAATGATATATCAGATTTAAAAATGAAACCCTTTTTGTAGAAAAAATTGTGAGCATAAGAGAACAACCTAAACCATATAACCTATTCTACTAAAAATCTATGAAAGACTTAGATTAAGCAAAAGAGTTAGTAAACATTGATTAAAAATAGAAAGCTCACCAACACCAACTCGTGTTGCAAAAAGTGAAGCTAGTTATAGTAGAAATTTTGGTGTCTAAAACAATGTATTTTCTAGGATATTCCTAGTAGAAATTATAGATATGACTTACAAATATATAATTTTATGCATTTAAATGAAGTTATAGAGTTGTAAGTCATCCTAAAATACATTGTGCTAGGCAGAAAAATTTTTACTATAACTGGGTAAGTGCACAAAGTTGAGTCCACAAAACATGGAAGGTTTTTCCTTAGCCAAAAAATTGAAATCGGCTTTGATAAAATAGGATCCTGATTTTAGTAAACAGGATCCCGATTTTTAAAAATCGGCATCCCATTTAGCTTCGGGATCCTGAGCCTAAACACGAAATGGGATCCCGATTTGTAGAAGTCGGGATCTCATTTTGTAGAAATCATGATCTTGTTTTGTAGAAATCAGGATCCCATTTTATATTACTATTTATTTTTTTAAAAACAAACAGAGTTCATTTCACAGTGGATAGGATCTCGAGTACAGGTGACAGCGACCCCCACAAACAACTATAGGTCCCTGCCCACGCCCCCTTTTTTTGCATTTTTCTAATTTTTATTGAAATTGTGAAGAAAATAAGTGAATTTGGCATTTTTTTTAATTTATTTCACGTTTTGAGCTTTTTTTTTTCCTGTTATAGTAGAAATGAGTAATTGTAAAAATAGACAAAAAATGTAATGAAATCTGAAGATTTTTTAACAAAAATGAAAAAATGAACCTTGAATTGTGTTTTACAAACAAAATTTAACTTTTGAAACTTAAATTGTTCGATTAAACCAAAAAAGTTGAATTTGAAAACCCTAACTGAAACAAAAAAAAATGTATTTCAAAACCCTAGAAATTGAAATGAAATAAAAAATTGCATTTAGAAACCCTAATCAAGCTTTTTCAAAACCCGAATTCAAATCAAACAAAAAAATTGAATTTGAAAACCCTAGTTTGAACTTAAACGAAAAAATTGCATTAAAAACCCTAATTGCTTAGAAATTGAAACCCTAAATTGAATTGGAACAAAAAAATTTGTTGAAAACCTAAATTGAAATCGAACAAATCATTTTGATTTTGAAAACTAGGTTATTTCGAGCTAAAAAAAATCATTTGCATTGCTTAAATGTTTTAAATTTTATTTGCATTGTATGGAAAAAGTGATATGTTAAACTTTAGTTTCAATGTTAAATTATAATTAGATTAGAAAACAATATGTTAAAGAATAGTTAAAATCCATAAAGTTTATCTTGATGTTTGTTTGCAAATTTAGTTAGCAAATTCGTAAATCTAAGCACATACAATCGATTCCAATTGGCACTAACTTGCAAGTATAAATTATTCCAAGGGCCACCGAAACTTCACCCTAATTTTTCTAAACCCTAGAACTTGAACTGTAAAATATATACCCTCAACACTAAAGCATTTGAATTTTGTCTTAGGACATTAAAATGAAATTTGGTGGCCTTAAAAAACCCTCTATTGTCACCATTCACTAGAGCTTTTTGTAATTTTTTCACTTATTTGAACACATAATATAAAACCTTTTGGTTTCTACAAGTTTATGAAGAGTGGATGATTACTCTCTATGACACTTAGACATGATCATTAGGGATCTAAATCATTGGAAGAAAATTTTATTCTATTATATCCACAAGATAGGAGCATGCGAGTGAGAGTGTTATTGGTAAAGTTTCTTTCATTGGACATACCTAAAATTATGTAGGTTCAATGTCAAGAATAGGTCTATTTGGTAGATTTATGAAAACTATTATGAATATCTAGAATACCATAAAAGTATAATTATAGCAATTCCAATTGGAAACACTTGGGTATATATCATATGAAATTTAAACCTAGTAAGGTGTCTATTATATAGGAGAGTTGATAATACATGGAAAGAGGTTTGTATGGGAATATATGTATTAAGAAACACATACCATGACCTCTATAGGATTTTTAAGATGTGATCCTAGATAATAATCCACCCATCCTCAATCATAATGGATTATTTAGCAATTAAGAGAGATTCAATAACCATAAAATTGCATATATTTTGATACTATATATATTTATGTGGAAGGATAAAAATGCATCAATAAGGAGACCAAGATGGAACCGTTTAACACCTAAGTTACACCTATTACATGGGAAAGGGAGGAGGTACATGATGATAGGTTGGAGGAACTATGCTATTATTACAATATAGAGAGGAAGAGGATTCATAGTATGCTCCTATAAATAAGAGGTTAATTTAGAAGATTAAAAGAACTAGATAATAAAAAAGGAAATAATTCTATAGAGGGAGTGAGTGGGATTGTTGGAAATATACAAGGAGAGAGGTGAAGGTCCCAACACCTGCATAGATTCCTACATGAAATACACCAATCTAGGCACTTCCTAGAAGGATCAAGATCCATGTGAGTATCCTATTTGTATTTTGGTATCTTCTACATATGTATATTTATTCCTTTATTATGTGATTAAAATTATGTATGATATAACTTAGTAATAAGTGATTACAAGTATAATTATTAAAATATTTCATATTTATTTTGATATCCTCTAATGTAGGAGGAAATTTTTACTTGTTTTGATAGATGTATGTTATTTTTGTGATATGTATAGATTGATTCATTTTTAACATGATACTTTTTTTTATTAGAGGGGTAAATACTTTTGACCTAGAGCTAGATGGAACCAATGAGGCCATAGTATGAGTAAATTTGGACCTCACTAGACATCTAGATCCCCTTAAGCCATCATATCACCCTAAATCGTAAATCAATTTCTTAAGGGGTCCCAATATGACATTTCTTAAGGGGGTCAAATAAGTTCTTAAAATTTGGTGAAGTTTCCCAAGGAAACCAAATTTAACAATAATAAGATCCTACAAGATTATAATATGAATGAGATTTCATGATCTAGGTTGGTCGGTTGAAACAAGAGTAGATCTCAATCAACTATTCCACAAGAAAATGTTCTTCACTAACTTGCAAGCTCATTATATTCCAAGGGGCACCAAAAATTCACCCTAAGTTCTATAAACCCTAAACCCTGAACTCTAAAATCTAAACCCTAAACACTAAACTATTCATTTTGTCCTACCTGACCTTAAAGTGAAATTTAGTTGTCTTATGAAAATCCACCAAATTTCATTCCCTTATGACATGTAATTTTGTCATAGGATCTTACTACATATATCCCCTTAAGTTATCCTATTACCCTAAACCCTAAACCCTAAACTCTAAACCCTAAACCCTAAAGCCATCATTTTTTCTTAGGCTCTTAATGAAATTTGGCTACCTTAGGAAACTTCGCCAAATTTCATTCCCTTATGCTATGTAATTTTGTCCTAGGATCTTACTACATGTAGATCCCCTTAAGCTATCCTATTACCCTAAACCCTAAACCCTAAAGCCATCATTTTTTCTTTAAAGGCTCTTAATGAAATTTGGTTGCCTTGGGAAACTTCACCAAATTTTATTCAGTTGATCCATGTCATTTTCTCTTAGGACCTCACTAGACGTAGATCCCCTTAAGCCATCATGTCACCCTAAATCGTAATTCGATTTCTTAAGGGGTTGCAATATGTCATTTCTTAAGGGGATCAAAGAAGTTCTTAAAATTTGGTGATCAAAGTTTCCCAAGGCAACCAAATTTAACAATAATAAGATCATGCAAGATTATAATATGAATGAGATTTCATGATCTAGATTGGTCAGTTGAAACAAGACTAGATCTCAATCAACTATTCCACAAGAAAATGTTCTTCACTAACTTGCAAGTTCATTATATTCCAAGGGGCACCAAAACTTCACCCCAAGTTCTGTAAACCCTAAACACTAAACCATTCATTTTTTCCTACCTAACCTTAAAGTGAAATTTGGTTGTCTTATGAAAATCCACCAAATTTCATTCCCTTATGCCATGTAATTTTGTCATAGGATCTTACTACATATATCCCCTTAAGTTATCCTATTACCCTAAACCCTAAACTCTAAAGTCAAAACCCTAAACCCTAAAGCCATCATTTTTTCTTAGGCTCTTAATGAAATTTGGTTGCCTTAGGAAACTCCACCAAATTTCATTCCCTTATGCCATGTAATTTTGTCCTAGGATCTTACTACATGTAGATCCCCTTAAGCTATCCTATTACCCTAAACCCTAAACTCTGAAGTCTAAACCCTAAACCCTAAAACCATCATTTTTTTCTTTAAAGGATCTTAATGAAATTTGGTTGCCTTGGGCAACTTCACCAAATTTTATTCACTTGAGCCATGTCATTTTCTCCTAGGACCAAGTCACTAGATGTAGATCCCCTTAAGCCATCCCATCACCCTAAATCATAATTCGATTTCTTAAGGGCTCCCAGTATGACATTTCTTAAGGCAATCAAAGAAGTTCTTAAAATTTGGTGATCAAAGTTGCCCAAGCAACCAAATTTAACAATAATAAAATCCTGCAAGATTATATAATATTAATAGTTAATTGTATTTTCATTCAAGTAACATGTGCCTTATACATAAATGAGGCTTACATATTTTATCATTTGTATTCAATTATTTAAGGCCATTTATATTGAATGGTTTAAAGGTATTTCCTAAATATGTATCTTACATCTTGAAATTACAAATCTAATGTAGGTTCACTCATATCTGAAAGATCACATGGATCCATTCAATAATATTCACAATCCACCCCCATGCCATCCATGTCAACCACCTTCACCTCTAGCTCCACCCACTCCACCTTGTAACCCCCCACCTCCACCACTTGAAATCAATGAACATTCTCGTTTGCAAGCACAAATCAATGCCAATGTTAGAACCATCCAAGATCAAATCAAGATTATTCAAAATGAATAATGTGTCACACCTCCTGTGAGGATGTTTGCATCTAGGATGCAAACCCTTATTGATGTTGTCAGGGCTATGGATGGGATCTTAGATGAGCATCAACAATGGCTAGAGGAGATGAGAACTTCCGATTCTGAAAAGGAAAACACAAAGAAATGAAGAGATGCAGTAGAGAGCCACAATAGTTTCTAAATTAAGACAATGATCTTAAATAGTTATGAATTTATAAATTTGGTGAATGATGGATATTTTGTGTGATGAATTTATAAATTTGGTTCCAGATGGATATTTTTTCGTAACATTAATTTATGATTTTGGTTCTCGATGGATATTTTTAGTGACATGGATTTATGAATTTGGTGGAAGTTATGAACTTATAATGAATAATATATAATAGTATATATTTTATGACTATCTACTAGATCATGATTTCTCCTACTGAAAAATTGTAATATATATATGTGTGTGTGTGTGTGTGTGTTAGACATAAAATGAGATTTTTTGAATGTTTCAAGTTTAGTTTAGTATGTATGTGCATGTATTAAAAATTTGCATATATAGTTCTTAAATTTTGAAATTTGTATGTATGTACATAGTTTAGTTTAATGATCTGTATGCATGCAAATTATGCATCATATTTTTTATTTTAAATGTACATGTACATGTTAAATTTTAAATTTGGTATGGACATGCTCTTGAGTTGAACAATCATTGTATATATATGTGCATTTCAATTAAATATATGATCTTAATATATATGTTGCTCATCCTATTTCAATTAAATATATGATCTTAATATATGTATGCACATCCTATTTTGTATATTTAATGCAGATGCACATTTATATCGAGCATATCATGGATGATTTTAACATTGATGATATCATCAATCCACCACCTTAGCCGCAGCCACATCCACCTCCCCCTCCCCCTCCACCTAATATGCCACATCAAACACCTATCAAATCTGATGAGGCTCACTTGAGAGCATGTATAAATGATCAAGTTGCATCCTTACAAAATCAAATCAGTGCTATGCAGAGTCAAGCATTGATTCCTCCACATGTGAGATGTTTTGCATCTGTGATGCAAAACATTGTTGATGCCATCAGGATGATCGATTTTGATCTTGATAAGCATTGATGAGAGAGAGAGAACAAATGAGACAATTTTATTCCGATGGTCTCTCTTACAAACAAATATTAGACCTTAAAATAATGAAAGCCCATCTAGCCCCATACTTTTTTGACCCTGTTACTCGACAACCCATTCCACCCAACAAATCTAGAATATTCATGAGGTGGTGTATACATCTGCAGATGAGTGCACATTTTTTGGATTGATGGTATATGGTTTTTGATAGTCCCCCACATGCTAATTGGGAGTTCCCATTGTATTTTTTGATAAAACTGTATGTAGAGTTTGTTTTGGGGCAAAATCCAAATTATTTTTATTTTAGATCATTTTAGGGTGTTGGTGGTGGAATGCCACAATAGAGATTAGGGGAAAGGGTTGATCCCCGATGCCCCATGCATGCACAACCCCTTGTTGTTGCTCCTGTTCCTCCCATTCCTGCACATGTACATCATTGAGCTCTGGTCTCAACATTAGGTTCCCTTAGTACACTCATAGGAGACCTTGATCATCATGCTTCTGTGATAGTGGGTGGGGAGCATAGAGACAATGATGATGGAGGATTTTATTATGGAGCTGGTCCGAGTATCACTCCAAGAGTGTCGAGGCTCATCCCCCATATATGTACTAGTTGTCATCAAGTATGCTATGGACCTGATCAGGCCACACCTAGTTTAGGTGGATGGGGAGATTCTGGTGGTTCATCTGGTCACATCAATTCATTTGTAGAGTTTCTCATAGCAAATCATCACCCTGAGGATGCTGCGACACATGTATAAATATGCATCTAGATGTACCTTCATTTTATAAGAATTTTGATGGATGTATATATCAAAGAAAAGTTTGCAATACATTTTAACAATCAAATTGTTTGGTGTATAGATGACACTAATGATGGGGAAATCATCTATTCCACAAGTACATACATTGACACCGATCGTACTTGGCAACCCTTATGGGGTATTTTTCTTTCAATTATTAAAATTATATATGAAATCATAAATTATTTAACTTGAGTTTTAAATTTATAATTGAATCACATATATGTTTGAAATATTTATGTTGGTTTAGGCGAGTCAATTGGCATCCACATTGATTCCTCCAGAGGGATTTTCAAGCACTCCTCCACTATTGGGCGTCATAGATCAGGGGCAGGTACATTCATATTGTAAATTTGTTTAAATTTTACATTAGTATAGTTACAATTTTATGAGTTTTGAATTCACTAAATATATGAAACGCATGCATGTACACTTGTAAATATTATAAGCGTTAAATGTCTATGTAAATGTATGTCTAGGTTGATACCACAATAAGAATGGGCATCAGGAAAACATTTGATGTTGTAGCTACTCGTGAGGCCACTGATTTCCAGGTTGTTTAATACAAAACTTTCTACACAAAATGTGCAAACTTGAATATATATATATAAACCTAATTCAATTGTACATGCTTTAATTTTAATCTTGTAGGACTTTGTTAGTGCAACTTTTAGCCCTAACCCAAACATAGTTACACCACTAGGAGGACATGTAAAGCAGGCTCCATATCAAATGGTAATTTAATTTTTTTTTTATATTTAAAGTCAATTATAAATTTTTAATTGAATATATACATAATATGAGATTTTTACAAGGCGGGTGCATGAAGTTGGTCACACTTTTGTGGCCAAATTGGAAAAAAATGGGGAAACACATAACACGCTCATGTTATAACATGAGCGCGTTATGTGCATTTAAAAGAAAAAAAAAGTGAAATGTGTATCATTTGCTTTTCACTGTTTCTCAGCTCTGCCCGCGGCCAAAAACCCTCATTTTCATGCTTGCATTCTAGGAGGAAGGACTTCTACAAATTTCATCAAGAACAATTGGATTTTTTCTGCAAATATGGTACCACGACGACGAAGAGATGCAGGAGGTAAGTATTGTTTACTATTTGTTTTGAATTTGTTAGTTTGAAATTGATTTTGTTTGTTTTAGGTTAGATTTGATTGTTTTTTTTTAAATCTGTAGGAAATCCTACAAATCCTTAACAAGAAGAGGAGGTAAATCCTCAACAAAATCAGCCTCAACAAAAAAATCAACCTCCCCCACCATTCTCTCAATTCCCTCCTGGCACTCAAGAAAAATTGAGGAGTGAAATTGAGAACAATAGAAAACAACTTGAGGATCTTATCAGTAGGTTGAGTGATCCAAATGCTTCAACCACAGAAAGAATGCTTCTAGAAAATTCATTGAAAGACATGTTAAAAAATGTAGACGCAATCATCCAACAAATATATGGATGGCAAGATAGGAGGCAAACAGCTAGTGCATATTATGTAGACAAATTATCATATAAACAAGTAAAAGATTTAAAAATTACTAAAGTTGATTTGTGCTCTCTATTCACTGACCCTAAAAAAAATCAAAATCTTATCCTCAATGTAAAGAGGTTTCCTATTCATTGGTGCCACCACCAAGAGATTAAGAATCATTTTTATGAAAGATGGTATATGGTCTTTGATTACCCACCATGCAATAATTGTGAAGTCCCCTGATATTTTCTTAGGAAACTATATAGTGAGTTTGTATTGAAGCAAATCCAAAATTATTTTGATATGAGGGAGTTCCAAGGGAGAGGTGGGGGGTCAGCTCAGGATAGGCCCGGTGCACAGCCGGATCATACGCGGCAAGGGAGACGACCTCTCACTAGGTTGCCTCGTGAGCAGATTGTGATGCTTGCCGTTGCAAAGGAGGGTGCCAACATAGAGACATTGCAGGTGATCACAACTTTGATCCAGAGTGTTATCCATAACACTAGCCGTATTGTACAGCGCCATTGAGGGGAGTCTTTAGGTGGTGGCCTTCGAACCCATGTGTGTCAATCTTGCAGGGTGACTTGTTTGTATGACCCTACTAGCATTCAAGAGGGTGCTATCCAGGATCCATATGCTACTATGCAGCCTGATCTGTATGCATCTACAGGGATGGAGAGGACGGCTGACATTTTGCATGATGCATATGGCATTGACACTCAGGTAAAATTCAGCATGTTCATTGAATTTAATTTATTAAATTTTGATTGTGAAATGCAAGATTAACTAATTTAGTTTTATTATTTTATTAAAATTGCAGGGTCACAGTGTAGAGACTGGATACACCAATCATCCACCTACTTATTTTTGCAATACACCTATCGGTGGGGTATGTAAAGTTAGTAAACAATTATAAATTTATTACATGTGTTAATAGCATTGTTTTATAAATGGTATTTTAATATGTGATTTTGGATGTTGAACAGGGTACTGTTGAAGGTTTCAAGGAAACACCTCCGAGTGCTAGTAGATTTGATCAAACGTTCATGGAGGTAATATAGAATTTAAAGAGAACTTAAGTAATGAATTCTAAGTTTAATAGATTTGTTTATTTTATACACATATTGTTGACCTTACGTTGCATTACATAGATCATTCAAAATCAAAGAATTACTTCAAATTCGATAACTAATCATCAGAAATATATATGTTTAATACTTGTACTCAAAATTTTATTCATTAGATCTCATATATTATAAGTCATCACATGGATTGCTATTGTAACTTTTTTGTGATTGAATAATTTGCTGTTTTATTTTCAGATGTTGGTGACAGAAACACTTCCAAATGTTACGAGGGCAATGGATATTGGTGTTTCCTCCGCTATACAATCCTCGATGGCTCTAATAGGGGAGGTATGAGGCAAATTACTAAATTTCAATTGACATTCATTGTTATAGATGAACTAGTTCTAGTGAAAAAACAAACCATTATTGATTCGTAGTTTAATTCCTATTTGGATGGTTTATACAGTGCTTGAGCACGCCTGAGCATCGGCATGCAAATATTTCCATCAAGGAGAGTAATCGTGAGATGGTCGGAAGTGATTATTTTGTTAAATATATTAATTTTTATAATGTAATTTCTATATATTAATGTCTTTACTTCTTATTGTAACAGTTGAAACTTCACCAAAAGCTAAACACTAGGAGGAGTAGTAGGAGCACTCCTTGAGCATAGTAGAAATGGGTGACAAACTTATCACCATCGGATCACCTAGCAAAGGGAAAGAAAATTGTATTTGAACCAGAGCATGGAGAGAAATGAATTTTGAATGCACAGAGCCCTTTGTTGTATGCCTACATGGCAATTTTGTACATACTTGGTATTGGATATATTTGACATTGAATGCCTATATGGCATACTTGTAAGCCTATATGGCTATTTTGTAACTATATTTTTTACTTATATCAACATATATTAATGTATGCGTAAATGGCTATTTGCTTAATACAAATATTTTTATCGATGGTGTCCATATTTGCAAATTATAAATTCATGGTTCAATAGATATGAGTTATGTGTATTCAAGTGTATACTTTACTACTTACACACATATATTTTTTCACTTACGTGTGAACATCGAAAAGTGTGAAAATTTTTGTGTTTGGAAGTCAAATGTAAGCCAATTTTACAATTTTTCGTTCTTGCATACTCAATCTTATGGACTTATTCCTTCCTACCACATATTGTGAATATTTTTCATTTGGTGTAGAAGAAACATTCCTCATTTTTGAACCACTCATAGCAAAGAGATTCACAATAAGACTTTAGCATTAAAACACTACTCCATACTTCTCTTGTCTAGACCATAAAGGACTGAAAATTCTTAATTTGATGCAATGATAGTCATGAGATGAGAATTTATACAACCATGCCTATTTTGAAACTTCGCATCTAATACTACATCAACAAGAACTTAAGAAGTGTTGAATAAGAGTGTTAGGTTTGATAGGCCTTCTCTTCCCTAAGGGAGGAGAGCCTGCATCTTGAACTTTGAACAAAATTTTAAGAAGCAAACATTTTACCTAAAAGCTTCAAACCTAGATGACATATTTGGCCAAGTCTATCTTGAAAATTATCAATGCGTTCAAACTCTAAAGGAGATTCTCCCTGAAAAGAAAACTTTACCCTTTTTCCCAAGGAAAGAAATTGCAACAAGTTGCATGTGATTTATCTAATTTCTTTCTCACAGTTCATGGTCAATCATTCATGGCTCAGGATAGTTCCATTCCAAGGCAAGGACCCCCAAAAAATCACTAAGATTCTTCTACGATCTGCAAGAAAAAGGTTTTGGCTCTTTCACAATGTAAATAATTATGTAACACTGTTTTCTTGTTTTCCTTCCACACAGATAAATGTACACACTTTTCAAATTGATCAATGATCAATAATGGCTGATTGTAAGCACTTGACATTTTTATGTTTGAACTTTAGTTTATAATTTTGTATCATGACATTTGAGTAGATCACTAATATTTTAATATTTCACTATGAAAGTGGTGGTGTATTTTTGCTATGTTATTTGACTATTAATATGGTGGTGTATTTTGAACTTGATTACTGCTCCAAATATGTATATATATATATTTTATACATTTTTGTATGACCGAACCCAAAACGAACCCAACCCCAAAAAAAATTTTCCTGAACTGGCAAACTGGGTTCTCGAACCCGCTCCCGAACCCAAAACTGAACCTGTAACTTAGTAAAAAATAGATTTTTGTAGTTTATATTCATAACGTTGATTACATTGCATTGCATATCTTTAAAACTAAAAGCATTGCTTCACGTTTCATAACTAATAACTAGATGTTGATAGAAGTCAAAATTTCAATTACAATATAGTTTTTACAAAGTCAACCTAAGCAGTATTGCAATTACTTCACATTGCATAACAAATAACTAGGAGTAGCTGCCAATTGCATTTGGTTGTCATGGCATTCTATGAGACCACATTTCTTTGAGGCATTTTTTCAAACAGTTCACTGCCTTGTCTATACTACCACATTTTTCATACAT
>VDFB02256132.1:92539198-92588816 GCA_007258455.2 Sequoia sempervirens | reverse complement strand
GTAGTTTCTAATTTATGTATTCTTTCTCCCTCTACCTCACAAAGATCAGTAGTTAGGTGAAAACACAAAGGAAGTCGACCTTCTCCGGAGGTTCATTTCAACTATAGGTGACCCACAACCTTGAAATGATCCCATGTTTCACTAGAAAGATCAGTTCCCATCACTATGCGTAGGGTTCATTTCTAGGTGAGAACAGGGACTAAATTACCTAGAGGGTTGTATGAGTCCCAAACAAGGATTTTTTGGGATTTGAACAGTGAATAATTGTTAACACAAAAACACCCTGAAAATAGGAAAAATCTCCTATACTGAGACTAAATAGCCCAAAGGGACGTATGAGTCCCAGGTGAGAATTTTTGTGTTGTTTTTAGCAAAATTTGTGTGAATGTTATGTTTTTTTAATTTTTTATGATGTCTAAACTAAGTGAAAATGCATATTTTAGATGAAATTCAATTATGCAAGATGAAAAAATGCAACCTATGTGCACTTTCACTAATGCAAGATTTAGAAACCCTAGAATACCAATTAACTAATAAAAACCCTAATGCAATGTTAATGAAAACTAGATCCATGATGATGATGGACTCCAAATCAGAATTAAGATGTTCTAAATGTAGGTTCACCAAAATGAAACAACAGAAAATGGGAAGATAGAGGGTTCCTCCTATTTCACTCAAGTTTCACTCAAGGAAACCCTAGAGATCTCAATCCAAGGATGTAAAGGGGAAAGAGATCTACAATAGGGTTTTCCTAGGGTCTAATTAAAAACTAAATAGGGGTTCATCACCAAGATAGGGCTTGGAAAGACTAATGCAATGCAAGACCTAATATTTAAACCCAATTCAATGCAAAAACTCCACTAAATAACCTAGAAAAGAGTACAAATCTAAACAACAAACTAAAAAGACACAAAAGTGCACCCAAAAATATGAAGGAGCTTTAGAATCAACTCTAGAATGTTGAAAATGCTACTTTTAGGGCACATTGGGACTCATACATCACTACTAGTGTATCAGTCCCAATCAAGAGTTTCTGGACTGGAACAGGTTTTTGATAGTGTAAATTTAGGATCTTCAAAAATTTGGAAAATTTTCTATAGTGGGACTCATATGCAACTTCTAGCATATTAGTACCATTCCTCTATTTTAGGAATTCAAAGTTTGGATCTGTGCTCCAATCTCTACTCTTCCTTCCCAAACTGATTTCTAGATCCAAACCTGTAAAAATACCTATAAAATAGAATATAGAGTTGATTTCCTTATGAGGAGCTTTCCTCGGTCAAACCCCTAGTTTGGTAATTAAACCTTGATAGAAACAATGGATATTGAATGAAAATGTAAACATAAACCCTAACCTTAAGTTTGTCTAAGATTAGGAAACCTAAAATGCAATGCAACCTTATTTTGTTGTGCTAGAATGAGAAGCTAGAATGAAGCATGGACATGAATGACTCACTTTGGGAGATCCTCAATCACCCAAATGAGCCCTAGTAATGTATGTATCTTCCTTATGTTAAATGTAGAATCATAATGGAGGATGGAATCACTTAGGAAATAAGTCATTAGGCTTGGCTTAATGGCTAGTTGTATCTCCACAACCTCGAATCCATCATGATTCATGATCTAGGCAACCATAATCAACCCTTGACAATGCTAGATCTTGAATGAAAGTGAGCTTAAAGACTTGAAAAAACACAATAGTCCTACTCCAAGGCTTCAACTTTGTTGATTACTTGTTCTTGAATGCTCTTGTGAAGAATGCTTGAACACTCTTGAATGCTTGGATCTTTAAATTACTCTTCTAGATTATTGCTTAGATGAAAAATGACTTTAGAATCCTATTTATATAGGAATTACACCTAATTTTCCATTATTTAGATCTCAAAACCTGACATCAACAAAAAATTTGAATTTAAAACTTGAATTTCCCACTCAAACCCTAAAAAAGGCCCAAATGGGACTCATACACCACTTCTAGTGTATGGGTCCCACCTAGGGGGACTAAAAGGCCCAAAGTGCCATATGAGTCCTACCCTAGATTTTTGAGTTGGGTTGTTAGAAATTTTAATGATTTTGATGATTTTGTTAGGTTTTTATTTGAAATAAGCCTCGAGATCCTAAATAAAGGGTCATAGCAGCCTATTAATAATGTTTTAAAAGGGAGTTCAATGCAAGGGTACCAAAATAGGTCCAAATTAGGCAATAAATTACACTATCTCCAAGAAGGGAGTATAATTTTTGTTGCCACTACAATAACAAATAACAACCCATAAAATGCAAGATAGGAAATAACCCACTCTCAATTATTTTTTGAAAATGAAATTATAGATTCAAAAATTATAGGGATGCAACCTCATGGGCTTGATTCATTACATCCAAATCAACTTTGAAAATAAAATCTATTATTCAGAGCCACAATTTGCACTAATGGAGCCAGCTTCTACAACCTACACTTCACCCTTTTATTTTATCCAATAACCACCCTAGAATGTTTTAGGAAACTTGTGTAACATTCCCTTTTGTTTTGGTGCCAAAATTCCCACTATTTGATTTCTTTCCTACGAAGATATTTTAATGAAATTCACTTTTTATTGGGCTAGCTTCTCGAGGCCATAACGTTTGATCCGGGTGTGTGATGCTATTATAATATATCGTTGGAAAGCTCTCCAAGAGATCTACAATGTTGAAATGATCAAAGATCATTTCATCCACTTTTCAAGTTGTTTTGGGGTGTCTAAGGTTTTCAAATTTGAATTTGAAGCTATAATGGAGAAATTTCTCTGGACGAAAACTATAATGTATCCCAAATCATATAGGGCATTAAGACAAATCTTTCACCATTAGAAATATTTTTAAATTCCACTCCTTGGGGTAAATTTTTAGGTCCATAAGATCTTGTTTAGGTTGACTTACTAAAAATAGTAACTAACTATTTTTCACCTTTTCTAACTTCTTACTATCTTGTACCCCTTAAGTGTCATCATGGGACTCAAAACAACTAAAGAAAAATAAGGAAAAATATTTTTTTGGGTGATGAAAAATTTCCCTACACCACTGGATGCTCCTACATTAGAAAAGGAGATAGATTCACACAAATGAGATGTAGATATCCAACTTGTATCTAGGATTGAGCTACCAAGCATGAGTAAGATTAAGAGTAACACCCTCAGCCCTAAAATCAATGCTTTCCCTATAATCAAAAATAATAATTACCAAAAAAGTAAGAAGAAATATAGGTCATATAATCCCTTGTGAAAGCCTTAGGGATATGATTATTACAATCCATGTAGATCACCTTCCCTAAAGTAATGGTGAGAACAAGCCACAACCAAGTATTAGGGATAACTAAGAAAATATTTACCAAACCATATGGAAAATATACCAAGCCACCACATGTAACCTTAGAGTGAGTAGTCATATAAAAGGTAGCAATTAATAATTATGTCTATCATAGGAAAGAATGTGTTGAAAGATTCCTGAGATATTTGAATTTGAATTCCAATAAGTCTACTTGGCACTTAGTGTTGGTGGTTTTTCTAGTACACCTAAGGAATCTCTAAAGAGTAGCCAACTCCTATACTCAAGATCCTTAAAATGAATGTCCAACTGACAAGATTTAGTTGAAGACTGAAATCTTCTACACTTTAGGCTCTGTGGAACCTAGGAGGGTGTTCCTAACAACATTCCATTTGACTATCTCAATAAATGACATATGAAATCACATATCGGTTCCTATGACTTGGGTAAATAACATAATTCACTCAAAGGTTGGCTAATCTTTAAGTAAATGACTATTAATTCACCAAGAACAAAGAAATACCTCACACACATGCCTCATACTAAGTAAATTTTAAGAGATTAATGTTCTAACCTTGAATCCATGATCTGGTATACTATTATTATCATTTGAATGGCCAATACCTAGAGAAATAGATTAGTGTCGTTATCAATTGGGAAAAGGAGTCATGTATCTTACAACCAATTACACAAAAATTCTTTAACTATGATAATTCTGGACTATTTTTATAAGGCTTTACATTATGAAAAATCATTGTACTTAAGGCATCACTTCTTAACAAATCCTTATAAAAACTCAAAAATTCATGGCCTCACTTAAGAATTTAATTGATTCCTTGAACCAAAGCAGAAATAAGAGCATGCATTCAAACAAAGTATTTGAAGATCAATAAAATATGCTTGATATTTCATTCAAAATTTGCAAGATGATTTACATAGGAGATTATATTCCTTATGCATAATATTTGTTTTTATATCAATAATTTCCACAAGACTATTTAAGATTTACATATGCACAACTCGGAAGCCAAGACAATTCGACTATTCTACCTACTGGTATTCTTTCTAATTTCAACCCTTTATGTATACTAGACCTAAGGATTCAAAAGACTAGATCCTTGCAAATGAGCCATGAATTCCTTTTCATAACACAAGGGAGCAAATAAGCTTCTAGCTTGAAATGTATACAATATTACAAAATTTCATTTCAACTCGAATTTTAGTTGCATTTCAAAATTCCCCACAACAAAATTCACAATCATTTGTCGAAAAAGGGAGCAAAAAATGTGTAACCATCAAAATGTGCCAATACTACCAAAAGTAGCCTTTATCTATTGGCATAAACCATCAACCCACATCTGTAGTTAGCATAGTCATCATAAAAACTTATTTTAGTTGTCCACATTTAGCATAGGACTTGCGAATACCAAAAGACAAGAATAGCCCACACATAATTTCATCTTCATGAGAAAATTCCACAACCCTAAAAATAATCTCATTACACAAAACCAACACTGGAGCCATGGTACACATGCCCACTTCGTGTTCTTGTAACAAGACGAGGAGAAACCATAGCTCCTTCATTCTTATCCTTGCTAGCCATTGAGTACTTTTCTCCACTTGGAGTCTTCACAACAATGGGAGGAACTATGAGGACCTGTTCCTCTAATGGAGCCAATTAGTTTAGAATTGTGAGATATTGTTGATATCCAAAATCCATTTCGGTCTCACTATTGGATGAGCTATCAAAGATAGCAATGGGGGAATTCTGTCTACTATAGGAACCTCGAGCATATCAATTTTTCCTTTGAATTCTACTTGTAGGCCCAACAACTTCCTTTCCTTTTGCTCCAGTCGCCTCTGAACTTGCAACTTGGCCCTTCGATTGGTGGCTACTCCTGGTAACAATAGGTACAAATTCCTCACCATGAGCATCCTTGTGAGTGCCATGTATGTACTCTAGGTCTTCATCGCAAAACTTCTACAAATTGAGTCTCGAGGAGACCTCTGCACTGGAACAAATAGAGCGCTCGACTTACTCATCCTACAACTTGTAGAACCTACACTTATAACCTCGACTTCCTACACAAACTCAAATGATTTGAAGACTGATTGTGATGGCAGAAATAACAACTCTCAACCTATATTTATTGAAGAATGTGACAATAACAATCATCAATGCTCAAAGAAAACACACACTTGAAATGGTGGTAATTTGTTGGTATGTGTATTGTCACCGTTTAATTCCTAAGTGCATGGAAATCTGCATATCATGCTTCATGATTACCAACAATTAAGTCTCCACATGCACGGAGATCAATTTGATCGCTCTTACAGAGAACCTACCATTAATGCTCATTGGTTGCAAAGTTAAACAGTGATGACATGCTTGTTTGTCGATTTTGAATGTCAATCGTTGATCCCTTGATGAGGTGGTAGATCAAATAGCTCATGTTGAGTTGAATACCTTTGAATTTAAAGAATTCATTACTCAATCATTTCCATCCAATAACATTCGTCCCAATCAACAAACATGTCACCCGTCGACGGGCCTTTTCCACTTCATAAGCTAGTGAATCAATCCACGTGTCATGAACTCGCAGCCCTCACAGTCTTTAACAAGCATTCACCTTTTCTTTGAGAGCCCATAGGGAATGGTAGAGATTGATTCTTGTGTTTGATCTTCATTATTAATTTGGCAACACAAGCAGTAGGCATGACCATGGAGACTGAGCCCCATGATCATACAAGGAAACACATCCTTATCTCACTAATCTCACACTACATAACCGACCAACACTTAACATCTACGAGTTGTCAAGATACGACCAGGATCTTTTCCCATGGTCATGAATCTATAAACCTTCACATATGACAAGGTTAGTGTTAAAGAAGTGGCCATTGTTAGGCCAATGGTGATTTAACCCTCATGGACGAATGACTTAAGCCTATGTCATTTAGGAGCGAAATATTAAAGCTTGACTTTAGGAAAATATTAAGGTCGACAACACACTAGATGACTAGTGCTCTAAGTCAAAGGGGTCAGTCACTGAATGAATACGATGGCTCAAGTGATAACTTAGAGAATAGGAAACTAGCAAGGTAGGTCAAAGTGGAATGAAAAGAACAAAGGGTTTTAAAGCCAAAACCCTATCTAAACCATGGGGCCAAGTATTTTATGTGCTAATTATGTCCATAGACTACTCAGAAATTGCAAATTTTGGAGAGCTCCATCACTTAGCAAGCCCTGGTTGCAAGACAAGTCTACAACACCATTACTTTCCCAAAAGATATGGAAAAAAATTTAACATAATGAAGTCTCTTAAGGTCCCATTTGCAATTTTCAATTATTCTACGTATCTTCTAAGGATGGGACATGTCATTCAAGAGGAGATTTGTAACAAGTTAGGATTCACCTTCAATCTCTACCTTAAGTAACCCCAAGAATAGGAGTCACTTAATCCCCCACCAAGCCTCCATAGATTTAGCAACATTGTTAGAGTTAACACCAAGGGCCCAACCAAAACCTTCAATAAGGCTCAATTTATAATCTCTTAGAGATCCCCCAATAACAATAGTGTGAGGGTTTCCCTTAGAACAACCATAGAAATTGAGCATGGCCCACCCTTTGAGAGAAATTCTCCATTTTTTTCATTTATCTAGTAAAGATATTAGTCCAATTGAGATTGGTCAGGCTTTGGAATATTCCCCAATTGTGTTTAACCCTTAACTCCATATAATTAGGAGTTCTCTTAGAGGGATTGAACACCAAAGGGGAGAATTTTTCCTAAATTCTATTCTTGATGATTTGGAAGATGGTTTTGTTGTTTCTTGACTCATTCCTAAAAACCCTATTGTTCCTTTCCTTTTATAGTTTCCAAGAGACAAGAAAAGGATTTTTTTTCCAAATTTCACAAATGAAAAGATGTTTGGAAAGAGATTCTAAACACTAAGAAGTGAGTAAATAATTGAGATGGAGGGGGAAGTAGAAGGAATAGAAAAGAGGGTTAAAACCTCCTCCCAAACCTCTCTAAAAAGAAAACAATGAAGGAGGGAATTATTAACAGTTTTTTCCATGTTGATACAAAGGCTACATCTATTAACAAGTTGGAATTCCCATCGATTTAGGTTGTCAATGGAAAGGATCTTTTTATGCATAGTTTCCCACTAGAAGCAACTAAATTTAGGTAAAACCTTGTTATTCTAGATCATATTCCAATTAAAACCCAAATTCATCTTTATCATCAACAATGAGAGTGTAGGTGAATTTAACAAAGAAGCACCTTGACTAGTTGGGAGCCAACAACAAACATCCTTCAAATCAATCTCAAAAAGGCAACAAGAATCAATGATCTTTTATAGGTGATCCACTAAGCCTTTCCAATCTAGTTGATCCCATGTGTTATAATTGATTCATTTTAGTAGATAGTCAAAATATTTCCATGATATAATGAGGCCATTCCAATTGATATACTCATGGAGCTTGGTGGGTATGTGCAAGATCATGGAAAAAATAGGCCCTTAAGTGGCAAAAAAATCAAAAAAATCAGAGTTAGGCAACTTGAATAAGTTATCTATATTATTTCAAAAATATGTAAGAATAGAATTTATAGAAAATTGAATTTAGTTTTAAACTACTAGGTTTGTTTTAAAAGAAATCTATTTAGTGAAAATTTGAAATTTTAATCATTGGTAGTACTTAAATTTTTAGGGAAAAAATAGAAGTGGGTGTCTATCTGACCACCCTAATACAATAAAAATAATATTATTTTATAATATTTTATATATAAGTAGAGGACTCATGCCCGATGTGATGCATATTTTTTTGTAATTTTTTCCATGTAAATAATTAATTATGAATTTTTATTACAACTTTTAAAAATATAAAAATCATATCTAACCACCTTACTTGGTCAAAACTTCACTTGAAATTCAATTTTTCTATTTAATCCTATAGTATGTGAAACATTGTGCCATGTTTTGGATTCAAAAAACTGGTTGCAAGCTATAAATGTTTTTCAATGGAGTCTATCAATCAGGGACTTTAGTCGTAATTTGAATAGAAAATGAATAATAATTACTTATTAAAATGAAAATTAAAACATAATTTATATTGGTGGAAAGCTAAAATTTCCTTTAAAAACCCTTTTGGTTTCATCAATTTTGGGTAAAAAAAAGTCGTCAACCACATACCCATCATATTGCCACTTTTTGGCCCATCATGATCTTGCACATACCCTGGTGCTAAAAATATGGGAAAGTGGTTCCTTTAGCAAGGGAATCCTTTATTCAATAGAAAAGGGACCCCCCAACCCATTTTCCAACAAAAAATCCATAAATCTACCATTTTCCACACTCCAACCAATCACTTATTTTAGGATATTACAATTTTTCATAATTTGGTTCCAGATAACAAAGCTTGGGGGAAGAGTTATAGAAGAGAGGAAACAACTGGGGTGACAATTATCGATATATTTAACATGGATGAGGTGAACCCCTTCCTTGTTGCTAGTAATCAAATTTCAGCCATATTTTGTGATAAGAGCTTTATTAAGCTACTTCAATCTTTAGAGGCCTAAGCCTCCAATGTGCTTTGGTTTATAGAACTTGTCACATTTGACTAAGGAGATTCTGTTTCTATCCTCCATCGCCACCCAAAGAAAATTCCATTGAATTCTTTTATTTTTTTGACCATGGCTAGAAGGATTTTAAAAAAAGATAAAAATAAATAAACAAGAATGTTTTGAAGTGAGGATTTAAGGAGAAAAAATTTACCATCTTCACTAAGAATCGTACCTTTCTAGCCAACAAGTTTACATTGCACCCTTTCAATAATATTGTTTTAGTAATTAGTGGAAAACATTTTGGTAGTATGTGGATGGCCAAGATATAAGGTTGGAAGGTATTCCTAGTTGCAGCCTAGGATGTGGACAATTTTATCTTAAATAATGTTCTTTGAATTGAAGATCTTACTTTTTTTGTAATTGACGTGTCGTCCAACAACAAAAACAAAGTATTCCAAGGTATCCTTCTAGACTTTAGCTTCCAAAATAGAGCCAACACCATATATAATAGTTTCATCAACCAATTGTTAGTGAGAAGCAAGGGAAAGATGGGAAGGAACTCTAAACCCCATAAGTTTGTTAGAGGTTGTAAGGTGGTGAAATTTTTTCCCTAGAGCTTCCACAACCAAGATGGAGAGGTAAGGGGTGAGGGGGTCCCCCTGTCTCAAACCCATACAACTAGAGAAGCTACCATAGGGGACACCATTCACCAACACCAAATAAGTCATGGTGGAAATACATGAATGAGTAATTTTAAGAATCTTTTGTCCAAAACCAAATTTCCTAAAAATAGCAAAAACGAAAGGGTAGAGTAGTATCCTATTGGCCTTAGACACATAAATTTTGAGGAGCATGTCACGGGTTTTCTTTTTTTACATAGAGTGAATGAGCTTGTGGGTAGTGAGAACAACATCAAGGACATATTTTCCTAACACAAAACATTTTTGGTATGGGGAATGAGACTGTGAAGAAGGGGTTTGATTTGGTTAACCAACACTTTGGAGAAAATTTTGTAAATAGTATTTCATAAGCTAATAGGCCTAAAATACGACATGGAGTTGATATCAAACACTTTAGGAACCAACACAATGTAAGATTGGTTCAATTTTTTTAGGATACAACTAGATCTAAAGAAGTCTCTAGTGGTAGTGAGCAGGTTGTGCAATATGATATCCCAATAAACTTGAAAAATAAGGGGGATACCATTAGGACTAGGGCCCTTGAAGGTTCTAAAAGAGAAAACAACTACATTGAACTCCTCCAGGAAAACATCTTTGTGTAATCCCTTATTCAAAAAATCATCAAAGTTACCTATCTTAGGTGTATTAGCTTCTAGCATGTGTATGAGGGAGACAACAACATTAGTAATGCACTGATCCTCAAAAGCAACAAAACCAACATCAAGTATAAGCTAGCCATTTTTTTTCTTCGATGGTGTTTTAGAGTATAATGGTGGAAAATTTTGGTGTCCCTATCCCCTTCCTTGAGTCATTACACTCTATATTTATTCTTCCATAATATTTATTCTCTTTTCATAATGTATTATCATTCTAATCTAATCCTTTGTTCCTCAAAGAAAGAAGTAGTATCGATATTTCCCAAATCCATAGAATCTTGGATGATTTTCAAATCTTTCATAAGTTTTTTTTTTTGTGGAATAAGTTCCCAAAGGAGAACTTGTTCTAGTGCTTATCTTTCATCTTGATAAGCTTCAACTTTTTGAAAAGGGTAAATATAGGGGTGCCATGGAATGGGGTCTTCCACCACCTATCAACCAAATCTCTAGAATCTAGATGGTACTACCACATGATCTCATATCTAAAGTGGTAAGGCCCCTTCTTGATAGTCCCCTCCCAAGAAATGAGAAGAACATAGTGGTTTGAACCCACTCTTGGGAGGGTAGAGAGTGAGATCCAAGGAAGCATGTTCCAATTATGAGAAATAAGAAATCTATCCATTTTAACCTAGATGAGGTTATTGACAAATCTACAGTTGGAGCAAGTGAAGGATGCCCTGGAGCTCAAAATCCATAAGGCCAGTGTTAGCCAAAAGGTCATCCAAGTCACCCATACTGTAAAAAAATTCTTCCTGACCTCCTAGCTTTTTTGAAGTGGGTGTTATATAACAAATAAAGAGTAGTTTTGGAGAAGCACATAGGATTAAGGAAAATCCCCTTATTCTTTAGACTCTACAAAACCTAGCGAGTGTTTCCTTGAGTTTTTAAGATAGAATATTAATTAGGATAAGGATTTGAATATCAAGTAAAAGTACAAATTTTTTTCACACTTTTATACAATAAATGACCAACACTAATCCAACATTTTAACTTTAATATCTAGAAAGTGACATTTTTTTTTTAAATTTTGTGTGGCCACAAAAAAATTATCCCTTTTCCTTACTTAATTTTAGAATGATTAATGTTAAAATGGACCTAATGTTGCCTTGATCTAGTGTTGTAATGTGTTTTCCACATTCTCATGTTCAATTTAGGGTCCTTTTAAACTCAATAGACCTAATTTTTCCTTAATTTAGCATTGTAAAGTGTATTTATTTACACCTTCACATTAAGTTTTGGGCCCTCTTGCATTTATGACCTTCATATCATCATTAATAGGCCCTAGGAACCTATATTATGTATCATGAGGATTATTTCAATTGAAATTCTGACAAGATCAACAAATATACTTAATCTTCCAACTCCCTGACATTTCCTCCACCTAAAAAATATTGGTGGGATCCATACATCACCTTGGGCATATGAGTCCCATTTGATCCCTTTTTAGGGTATTGAACTAGAAATAAAGGGTTTAAGTTCAAATTTCATGAATGTTGGCCTCTAGGATCTAATAAATAGTAAGTTGGATGGATTTCCTATATAAAAAACATTTCAAATCATTATTTCACTAAGCACTTAAGATATCATCCCAAGCAATCAAGAGTTAACCATTCTAAGACTTTACAAGAGCATTTCTAAGGCATTCAAGGGAATATTTCTTCATCATTTGTTGCAGCAATTCAAGATCCCTTATCATGTCAATGTCATTAAGCATCAAGCATGTTGTTGAGCTAGTGTTTTTATGTAGCATTAAATATCCATTTGCAAGCATTATTTCATATCAAATTCAAGATCAAGATCTACATTCTACATGGTCACTTCATGTTAGATTGTTGATTTACATCTCAAGGCATCATTCAATCTATCATTGTTCATGTTTCATATTTCATGTTTCATGTTCATATTTCATTTTTTTATCACAAGGTCTAATTACCTAAATAGGGTTTGACCAAGGCAACCCCTATTCCCTAACAATAAACAAGTTTTTCTCTCTCTACATCTGTGATTGTAGATCTAGGTGTCTTGGATCTTGAGGGACCTTTGAAGAGTAAATTACAAGGTTGAAAGAAGTTTTCAAGTTGTCACAAGGTTGCTATCTTCATGAAAAGTCGCCTACAAATTGCAAATCAAAATTTTAGACTCGGAAACAAAGTGTGCAAGGAAGAGCAAAGAATGGAGAGAAGAATAAGGTCTTAACCCTTTGAGAAATTAGAGTAGGACTAATGTTCCACTTGTGGCGTATGAGTCCCAGTATAGCTACACATTTTCCAAATTTTAGTGTATTCAAATCAACCACTGTGAGATTCCAGTTTTGGCACAAAAACCCTAGTCTAGGAATAAATCACCCAAACTAGCATATGAGTCCTAGTGGGAATCAAACAATAGGTTTTTATGGTTTTGGAGCTTGTTTTGACCTCATCACTCTTCTATGTGCACCTTTGTACTTTCTCAATCTTTTACTTTGCATTTTAGTTTCATTTCCTAGGTCATTTAGTAAGGTTTTGCATGGTACTTTGTACATTACATTCATTTCTTGTATTTTCAAGCCCTAGCTTGGTGGTGAACCCCTTTTAGTCTCTAATCAAACACTAGGGCATACCTATTGTAGATCTATTTCCCCTTTTCATCCTTGGATTGAGATCTCTAGGGTTTCCTTGAGTGAAATGAGAGTGTGAAATAGGACCATATCCTTGTGCTCCATCTAAAAGGTGGGGCACCCTATTTCCATTGTTTCATTTTGAAATTATGTAAACTACTAAAATGTATATTTTCTAGTTTATTTTATATTTATAATATTTTAGAAAAATTTAAAAGTTATTTGAATATTTTTTATAAAATAAATACTATAGTTTAGTTACTAATAAAATGCTGAAAATGAAGTTAAATGAGATATTTCTCTTTAAATTTAGTAATTTTTTCCTTTATTTATTAATGTATTTATAACTTGAAACTTTAGTGCATGGATTTACTTTTTTCCCATTTTGATAAGTATATTTTTTGAATAAGTAATAATATTTTTGTGCATTGAAAACACTAATGTTTTCATGGGATGTCACCTTTTGTCTTAACTATTTATCCAAGATAGAAAATAATTATATCATCTTGACATATAATCTTTTCTCTAGTGTATACTTTTTTCTTAAATTTTTAAAGTAAATTTTAGTACTTTTTCTTGACAAAATAATCAACCTTATATTTTTGTGTTGATGACCTAGTTTTAGTAGAAATAAATAAAAAAAGAATTTAAAAAATTAAACAATTAAAATTTTATGTTTTTAAAACTACACGGATAGATCTACAAAAGGGTATTTTTATTTTTATAAAATATCATTTATAAGAGTAGGAGTTGTTGAAATATATAATTTTTTGAATAATTTTATTATTTTGGTAAATTGACCCTAAAGTGGTGCAAAATATGCATTTATTGGAAACTTGTATTTGGAAAAGTTGTGGCACATATATATCTTTTCTAGAATAAATCTAACTAAACCATATACTTGACAAAAATTGATGTTTCGTTAGAAATGCTTATTTTCACTTGTGTTAATGATTTGGATGGGAGTGCAACATAATTATGTACTCTTACCCTACCATGAATTAATGGTGGTTAGGGACAAGCATACCAGACCTCATTAACAATATCTACAAGAAAACATGTAAGTGAACTTGGTCTTTCTCTTACAATGTTTGCACTAAACTTTATTTGATACCTTACAATACACTCTTAGTAATATTGTAGAGAACTAGCTCAAAGAATAAAATTTCCTTATATCTTGCATGCCTACATATATATCATTTTAATTCCATTAATTTTAATGCCTCATCATTTTTTGAAGGATTCCTCTACAAAATAATACATTCAATGCACCAACACTTTTTCCCATAAGGAAATGATTCTCAAATCTAGTGTAAAGTGACTTAGGGTAGCTAGAACATCCCTTCAATGTTTAGAGAGTAGCTTCACACTTGTTTCAAAAACTATGGCAACCAGGGTTTATTTATTTTGACAAGGAACCTATATAACTTTTTAAGTTCATCGCATGTCTCTACATGTGAATATGGGCCATTGAGGTCCATAATGATATATTGACAAATTTGGGGGAGTTATAGAATTGCATTACAATCATTTTTGTCATTGATGGCATATTTAAAAGTGCAGGAGAATTGGATTAAATAGTATATGTTAATGTTGGAGATCTATGGTTTCTTTGATGTTTGAATAGTTCTTATGACTAAAAAATTTCTTGCAATCCTAACATAAAGGATTTGGGAAATGAAATACTAGGATCCCAAGAAGGAATGTGAGATAAGAATTAGGGAAAAATAATTCCAAATTAAAATTATACACTTACATTGTGTTAGCAATTGGAATCCTAAAATATTGGAGAAAGGGGTATGAGGAGGAGAAAGGATCAAGTATAATGGTCACTTAATACCACTATGAAAGAGTTAGGCATGTGTAAGGGTTTCCATAAGAGGAAAGTGAAAAGAGAAGGTATTGGGAAATCAACATATGACATACCATATTTGAAATGGGGAAGGATGTCATGGATACATTGAAGGTTTGAAGAAATCACAAATGGAATGGTGGGGTTTGGATCTCAAGATTACCAAGGGAAAGATGTGCTTTGGGGAGGAAGACATGGGAAAGTGTGAAAGCCTATAGATCAGGTGAATTAGTTGGGGGTTGGGAATTCACATTGTCATATCCCTTGAATGGAAATAGGTAGCAATAAATCTATAACTTTAGGCTTGACAAAGGGTGAAATTAAGAAATACAAGAGAGGAAGAAATTGATGATTAAGGAAATGAAGCAATAGTAGCTTGGAAAGAGAAACCCCAAGAGCTTGGAAAGGGTAAAGACTTGGAGGAAATCTAGAAGTGTAGTATTTTGAGTAAGGCATGGAGAGCACGTTACCAAAGGAAAGATCAATAACTTTAAAAATGCCATAAACTAATAATAAAAACCCTAGACATAGAAAATTATACACTTTGAGACATTTAATCACATGCCAATGATGTGGGTTAGGAAAAGCATAACACACTTGAGGCATGACTTCGATTGTGGGGACCCATTGAAGGAACTATCTAATGGAATATAAGTGATGGGATAGGTTAAGATAAAACACTAAAGGGGATATTAAACTTATAATGTTTTACAAGTTAAAGGAATCAAACATACATAGCTAATAGGTTTCAAGATAAAAAAATATATACTTTTTGGAAGCTTGTATTTATTAAATTTATATAAAAAAAACAAAAAAACATATGTTATAAGAGTTTTTCAATATGGATTACATTATTTAGTGACCTTTATAAAGAATTTCACTTATTTAATTTTTACAACTTTTCATATACAAACAAACCATAAACTAACCAAAAAAATATATAAATTATTAAATGAACAATACTATGAAGTGACTAAAAATAAACACAATATATCATAAATCTCATAAACCCCCTATGTCCAAAGAGGGCCAAAAAAGATCTAGAGCATCAACTATTTTGACTCATCATACAACTAACAAACTTAGTTCCTATCTTTTAGAACTAATCAAATAATTTTATCACATGGCACATCGTTTTGAGGCCTACACCTTTTCTTTACAATATTTTATAATAAGTTCACCTACCAATTTTATACACCTTGTTCCTTGTATCACTATTTTCTATGCTCTTAAGATCTATTGCCTCTTATTGACACTACCTAACATAATTATGTTGAAATATCTCTATTAGCATGCTTCTAACTATCTACACATGTAGTGTGAGTGATTTTATTCAATACCAAACTATAATGACTTCTATGCTTGTGATTTCTTATAACAATACCCCTAAAGTGTATCCTTAACTAGTGACTAACTAGCTGGCCACATATCAAATAAATTCATTATGTCTCTCCCTCTTTGGCATAAGAATCACCTATTAGAAATATAAAATAACTTATTGACAAATCATGAAGACCTACTTTAACCCATTAGTTAAGAGGTGGAAATAGAAAAACACAAGTCTATTAAATCACTACTTTATTTCAATGCCCAAAAAATGAAAGCTAAAATTGTACATTAAAAAAAACACAACAAGGTCCCCCCTAAACCTGGTTGGTTGAAGCTTAACTTTGATGGCTTAGCCAAACCTAGCCTAGGCCAAGTGATTTGAGGGGGGGGTATTGATGATCATAATGGTAAAATGATTTTTTCTTTATGTGGTGAACCTTGGTGTGCAATCTTCCAACTTTGCTAAGGTGGTGGCAACTTTTCATGACATTCAGATTGACATGCATGTTGGGTTATCCAACTTGCTCATTGAGGTTACTTCCAGAAACACTATTTTTTTTTGAAGGGGAAGGCTAATCCTTGTTGGTCCCTCTAGTACCTCATTTTGGCAGCTTGTAATCTCATGATTACCCTCAGGAATAGTGGATCTATTCATGTGTTTAGAAATGGAAACAAAGTTGTGGATGCACTAGCTAACCTTGGTGCTTTCACCACTAATTTAGTTATTTGGGACAATATTTCTAAAATCCCTAGGCATGGGTGAGAAATAATTTCTCATGATGTCAAAGTACCATTGAAATGAGATCGAGCTAGATTTTTTGTTAGTTCCCTTAGACATTTTCCATGATTTTCACTTATGGAAAATTAGTTCCTCTAATAAGTCTTTTCACAAGCCTACATACTTGTGGGTCTACTATTCTTCTTGAAATTTCTATAGGCCACTTTGTTTCTTTGCTTTGTTGTCTACAAATTTTTCCATGGGGGTGAGCTAGTCGAAGATGAACCTACTAATTGTGAGATGTGGAAGTAGGATAGGGAGGTTTGGCTTATCATTCAAAAGGGTAGGTTGGCCCTGTATGTGGAAGGAATGAATGGGTATTACCCCAAGAATTTTGTGTAGTTTGCTACCTCCTAGGTGAATGGCACTATCACCATTGGTGGTTGTTCCTTCATAATGACTACTGAGTTGATTACGGAGATGACGTGCCTTTCGTTGGATTGTTATTGTATTCCCCATAAGCCAAAGGGTCGCTATAAAAAAGATATGGAGCAGTTTTTGAAAGAGTGAGAAAAGGTTAATAGACTCCAATTTTTTTTCAATAGGGCTAACCTCCCTAGGGTTTGGAGCAAGATTGTAGAAGTTTTGAGAAGGTCACCACTTTCATCGTTTTCATGCCCATTTGTTTCTTATGCTTAACCAAATCCATTATAATTTAAAGATGAACTTTTCCCATTTGATTTTTTTGACTCTTGAGCAATCTGTTAAAAATTTCTAGGGTAAAAGTAAGAATACCCCTATTCACTAGGGTTTAATATTCTACCTCTACAATTACTAGGCCACTCTATTACCCTCTCTTGCCACTGTTAAAAAGAATACCTTGGTCATCTATGACCCCTTGAGGACCCTAGTCCTTCTTTCACCCTAGATGAAACCCCACTCACTACTCATTGTATCACTTGTTCCCATGGTAAAACTCTTGCCAATGAGGAAACCCTCCTAACCTAAATATGTTACCTTATCGAAGCCTACTCTAATTTCTACTTCTAGATCCAATAATTTGGATAAATCATATGACAAGTCTTGGAATCCCATCCCTAGAAATTCTCCCATGCACTCCTATGTTCACACGAAGGTTTCTAATGTCCCCAATACCCCTTATGTCATTAACCCTAACATTCAAAATTTTCCTAATTTATGCATCAATCTAGATGGGACCCATGTTGAACCTAAAGTGGGGATTGGAAATTGTGCCTCTAATGATCCCCTTTGCAATAAAATTAATGAAATCTTGGAGACTATTAATTTCCAAAACAACATCCTCAAGTGGCTTCTAGGTCAACTTTTGACCACCTAAGAAAGAAACTAGGTTCTAGAAAATAAGTTGTTGCAACAAGTCCTACGGTTGAATGAGGTGGAGGACAATGTCTATTGTGATATGATTTCCTCCCTGGCTAAGTTGATTGAGCATTGGGCCAATTGGGGCAAGGAGGTGGAAGAGCTCATAGCTCTCTTGGGAATGAAGGAGGATAAAAAGAAGTTATAGATGTAGATTGATGCTATTCATTGCAACCAAGAAAAAACCACATAATGTCTCCAAGTCATGACTGATTACAATAAGGATATTGTGAAGAATGCCGCTCTAACCATTGAGGTCTTGAAAACAAGGGATAAGGAAAAGTCATGGTAAACGGGTGGCTGAGGGTGGTCTTGATGATAGTCATGCATAGAAGAAAGGCAAGGTGGAGGGAATCTATGCTCTCGACACTGTGATGGATACCCAGGTTATTCAAAAGGGTCCCCTATCTTTCAAGTAGAAGCTCCACTTCCTAGCTTAGGAGTGGAAGGCAATTAGTGATCTCAAGCTATTGGGAGACCAACAGCGATTTTTGGTCCCTTGCTAGTTTTTTATCAGTGTGCCTCTATTTTTTCTGTTGGCTAGTCTTTCTTTTGTTTTAATTTTTTGGTCGTTTCACTTCTTGTGAGCCCCTTGTTGGCCTAGATGGCCATTTTGTAATGGGTATTGGCCCTCTATTTTTAATCTAATCGAAGAAAAACACACAACAAAACTAAACTAAAACATGCACCATTAACTTTAAAAGGAAGCCATTTACTCCAAAAAATGTTATTCAAGAATTTTAAATATTCTTCAAGTGAATAGCTAACTTGAGAATGGAATGGTTCTCATCATCCTAGTGAATCCTCAAAAATTTATTGTAACCCATGTTGGATCTTATCTTTTGAATGTATCATGGAAATAACTAAGAAATCTAAAAACTTAAGCATGATGTGATAGAAGAAAATATTTCATTTTAAGGGTTTTGGGTTCAAATAAAAATGTATTTTACTATGATATATTTTTGTTAGGTCATATTCCTATCTAAAAACTTGTATTCATGAGGATATTCATAACAAAGATTAAACAATTAAAACAATAACTTTATGGATTTAAAACTTGCAACCTCCAAGTTCATAGTCTTTCCTCTAACCCACTATTCCATGTACATCATCTCTAAAAGATCACTTCAAAAATTTCTTAATAAAGAAAATGCAAAACAAGATTTTACCCATTTAATTTTGAATGGTGGATGCAAATAATAACTAATGTGGATACTTTCACATTTGAAAGCTATTAAAAACTACAAGAATTTACTTGCCTCCACTACTCCTATTTAAGGACATAAACAATAATGTCCTCTTTTTATTCCCACACAAAATGTTTCTAAAACAAGACCTCACAAACCTCATCTTATATCCCTTAATTAAATATTATATGCTCAATCAAAACTTGACTTTTAAGAGATCTTTGAGCTAAAAAAATATTTTGAAAAATATTTTTCAATGCTGAAAATTATTTGTAAAAACTTTACCACAATCGAGACAAATCTCCTTACATATTTCTTTTTTCTCTTTATAGTGCATCTTCCCTCTTTCAAACAAGGATTATTCTCTATGAAATTTAAATTCAGTAAGAAATTAATTTTCCTCCAACATTTCAATCATAATGTCTAAAAATATTTAATTTGACATGTCTTTCACACTTTAAATACATTTTAAAAATTTGTGATAATAACTTCTTTATTTTTTCACTTGCAAAACAATATATTCATTTTTACTCACTTTTCATTGATTTTACCCACTCCAATAATATTATAAAATTAAAAATCAAATACAAATAAAATAATGAAAATTTACATTTACAAACAACCTCGTCTTTGGTGGAATGAAATATCCTCCAACGCTGCACCCTTCCATCGACTCGTGCGGAACGAGCAGAGGAAGTGGCGGATGAAGTCGAAAAGTTTCTTTCACCACGCATCGCAAGTAATCGAGCTGCATAACGTCACTCTCCTTTATTCTGCGATTTCTTCCCACTGTAGATTCCATCTCTTGCTGCGCTTGTGCCAGCGTTGCGGGATTCCTCAGCAATTCACTCATTGCCCACTCTAGCAATGTTACCGATGTTTCCATTCCCGCGGCCAATATATCCTGCACACAGATAATTTATTTCCTGAAGTATATAAGCATTTCCTTCGACGATAGTCAAAAGCAGAATAGTTTAAAACAATTTATAACCAGATTTGTGAAAGCGAAGACGACCATGATTTTCAGACATACCAAGATGATGGCTTTGATGTGGGTTCGTGAGATTGTCTGGCTCTCCGTTTCGGCCATGCTGAGCAGCACGTCTACCATGTCTTTAACACGATTTTCTTCGTTCAGTTTTCCTTTTCCCAATCTATGCTGAATGTGCTCGTCGATTACCTTTTCCGCAAATCCGTCGAATATTTTGTGGACTGCCTGCATGCGACGACGGAATCCTTGCAAGTCGAACCAGTCGAGAGAAGGAATGAAATCACCAATGCAAAATACACCGGACAGAACAAGGATCTCTTCAGTCATTTCTTTGAAACGGCCGGGCTTAACCGGCACACTCTAAGCACTGACAGCTTAGGTGGCCTGGCCCGTTCCCTGACATTTCCGTACTCTATCAAATCCACGTTTCTGCTTTTTTAGAGATTACTTTCCGTAAAGTTTTTTCCTCCGTTTTCACGTTTAAAGATTATTTTACTCAACATTCCATGCGGGAATAAATAGGGTGGAATTTGATCTTACGGAATACTCCGCTGAAGTAATAATATATCATAACATATTAAAGCAGCAATCACTTATTCGTAGGAGAATAAATAGGTGTTAAGTCAGTTTAAATAATATAAAATTTTAAATAATTATTTAAAAAATTCGTTTAATAATAAATATATTAAAAAAATGATGAAAAAGGTTATATAATTAAAAAATATTTAATAATAAATATAATTTAAATGTATATGAAGAAAGGTTATATGAAATCTTATAAAATATTAAACTCATGTAAAATATTCAATGGGAAAAATATTTCTAAACACACAATTGATCACCTATTTTATGATTTCTCATGGATAAATTAATTCATCTAATTATCCAAAAAAATAGTATGATGAATTTATTAACAATGATAATATTAAACCCATCAAAGAATCCAAAAAGTTCATGTGTTCTTAATATCTTCCTTTTTTAGTTGTTTGGTTAATATAATAGGAAAAGCTTCTACATTTCTTTTCACATGTCTCCAATTAACACTTGAATTCCATAATCTTATGGAATGATAAGTTTGAATTATTTCACTTTTCTTATGATTTGTCCCATGATGCTACCAAATCAAACATGATAAAACATTCTCAAAGCTCTTAGCTCCCTCTATTGAACTAGAGATATTGACATCATCGCAAGCTTCTTATGGCTCAAAATTTTAATACTAACATTAAATAGAGTTGTCCCTCAAAGTGCACACTCATTAGCATAATTGTTTAAGACATCGATCTATATGTTTCTAGCTTAATATTTTCAAGATGATGGATGCTTTTTGAAAAGGAACATATTTTTCAATCATATTTTCAAAAAGTGATTTTTATGCTCATTAAATGGTCAATATTTTTTTACTTTCAACCTTGAAAATTAATGAGTATCTATTTTCTAAGAAAAGATCCATACAGGTTTCATCTTCTTCGTGGATTCTTCCAAAATTTAGTCCCTTTCACATACTTGCAACTTTGAATTTTCTTCTTCCTCATGCTCAACTATCATAATTTCCCATTCACATAAGAATTTACATAATCCTTTTTGAAAATGATGATTTTAATTTCTTGAAATTCATAGTTCTTTTTCTATATTCTTCCATGATTTTTTTATTATCCCTTTCTGAGATATGTAGAATTGTTCTTTCTTTTTGTTCATGCTCCATAATTTTTGCTAAGACCCTTTTCTTGTAGGTTTGAATCTAGTATACCTATAATATTTTGATTCCACAATCTATTTCTATAGCTCTTTATAAAATTTCTCTTATTCTTCTTTTAGAATTATTTCATTTTTTCTTTGATATCCATGGCTTAGCACCCAAGGTTCATTACAAAAGAAAAGTTTATATTTTCTCAAATTATTTCTACTATATGCATTCATCTTCTTTGTAATAATTGGAGGTGTGGTCCTCTAGTGGATGCATGATGTCCCTTCTTATGTGATTCTTCCTTTGAGTTGTTCAAATATGGTGTTTTGAAAATTTATATGTCAGTACTAATTGTGACTCTTCCTTTTTTGTATTTGTCCACTTTTGTTTTTATCCACTTCAGGTAGTTTGGGAAAGAAAATTCTATATATTTTTGAAATGACAAATTTTCCTTCAAATATTTTGATAGATTCTAGTAATTTACAAACCTTAAAGTAATTTCTTCTACTAATGATCTCAATGTAATTCCTTGAAGTGTAGAAAGATAATATCTCTTTGAATCCCTCTAAGTATAGTTTCATATATATTGAAGCTAACAACAAGATATGGTGACTCCATGATTTATAGGATGACAAGATCACAGCTTTAATATCATTGCAATAACCCTACTAATTGTTTATGTAAAAAAATAGATTTAAATATTTAAGTTATAACTTTTTAAAACCCATATTTCCTTACAACTTATACATCAAAATTCATAACCTAAATGAATAATTATGTTAATAAAGAAAGATAAAATTTATAAATTTTCTTACTATTTCAATAAATTATAAGATTACATCAAAATACTTTGTCATAATAATAACAACAATAGTTACAATAATAAGAAAAAAAATTGTAAATACATTATTGAAATGTACAATAACTACAAATTATACAACTATGTATTATATGTATATATTATATAAATCATATAATATATTTTAATAATATATTTATTATTAAATATTTTTTTCATTGTAATTTTTTTCATCATCTTTCCTTATGTATCTTAAATTAAAACGATTTTATTAAATTTAAAATTTTATATTATTTAAACACCCTTATAAAGGGCATCTCTATTTAAACAGGCTAACACCTAATTAATCTCCTACTTTAAAGTGATGTGCAATACCATTACTTAGGAGTATTTATAAGATAAGATTTCACCAAATTTATTATTACCTATGGAATTAGCGCACAGCGCACATTTCTGCTTAACACCTATTTATTCTCCTACGATTGAGCGCACTTTCTGGTTTAATATGTTATGATATATTATTACCTCAGCGGAGTATTTATAAGATAAAATTCCACCATATTTATTACCGCATGGTATGTGGGAGTTATAAAAACTTGGAATGTGGGAGTAAAAAAACCTTTAAATGTGAAAACGGAGGAACAAATTTTAACGGCTGTAAAAAGCGGAAACGTGGATTTGATAGGTACGAAAATGTTAGGTGAATGGGTCAGGCCACCTAAGCTGTCAGGGCTTAGACTGTGCCGGTTAAGCCGGCCCCAATACGATTGCCACAGTCAAATAATAATATCACTCGAAGGCCTCGAAAAATTGGACAACATGAGGTGAAGATTGATTCCAGAAACGTGGAGTATTTGTACACCATGCCACACTGAGATTAATGGAGCCTCTTTAGGGAATTTCTGTAAAGGACATAAGCGTCACGTGCGCATCCCGTGATCGACAGACTCATACGTACCTAATACGAAATAATGTTCGATCAACTTCAATGAGCTGGCAGTTTAAAGGCACGTACAAAGACGGGGAATCTTATGCTAGAGTTATGCAACTAGCGCATTACTTCGAAAGAAAATTGCACCTTGGTGTGCAATGGGTACGCCACATCGCCGAAAGTGTGGAAAGTCAATTATCTATGTTTTTTTTTCATACATTTGTATATCTAAGGTGAGGTCAATTGATAGGCCATTTAGCAAATGATGTTGGTTGTACAATAAAGGTCTAAATGGAGAAGTGTGAGCTTCAAATAAATTATGCATCCACTTATAGAGATCTAAATATGACCAAAATAAAACCTCTGAATCAAAAAAATAATAAGCACTATATTTTCAATAAGGAGAGAGAGGGAGATATAGTGATAGAAAGAGGGAGAGATGGAGAGGGGAAGAGCGTGTGAGAGTGAAGTTAAGGAGATAGAGATATAGGTGGAGATGGAGATGGATATGGAGGAGAGTGGTATGGAGAGAAGGAGAGGGAGAGATAAAGAGAGAGAGAAGGGAGAGGTAGAAAGATAAAAATAGAAATGGAAAGTGATATATAGAGAGTAGAGAGAGGGGGAGATAATGGGATAGGTAGAGAGAGATAGATAAGAAGAAATATGGAGAGATAGAGATAGAGAGGCAAATAATATATAGATATAGAGGTCTAGGAAGAGGGAAAGGGTGAGATAGAGGTAGAGAGCTCAATAAAAAGAGAGAGATAGTGAGATAGAGCAAGAGATAGAGAGATATAGAAGGAGAGAGAGATATAGAGACATATAGATGGAAATATAGAGTGATAGAAAGATGTAAGGAGATATAGAGAGAGGGAGATAGGGGAGAGAAAAATAAAGAGAGGTAGAGGTAGATGAATAGTGATTGAGAGTGGGAGAGAAATAAGGAGAGATATAGAGGGAGAGAAAGATATATGGGAAGGTGAGAGAGAGAGAGATGGTAAGAGAAATGGGAGAGATGTAGATATAAAGAGATGGATAGGGGGATAGGGAGAGAGTGAGTGAGAGATGAGGAGAGAAATGAGAGAGGAGAGAGAAGTAGAGAGATCTATAAAAAGAGGGATTTATATGGAGGGAGGGAGAGAGAGGAAGATATAGGTATAGAAAGAGGGAGAAATGAGAAATAGAAATAGAGGGGGGAAAGATTAAGAGATAACAGAGACAATAGAGACAAGTGATAAAGATAGAGATAGAGAGGAAGAAATAGGGTGTGTGTGAGAGAGAGATATGGAGATAAAGATAGGGGAGGGGAATAGGGAGTGTGCAAGTGAGTGAGATATATATATATATATATATATATATAAAGAGGAAGGGAGAGAGACATAAAAAGAGGGAGTGATAGGGATAGAGGGAGAGAGAGAGATACATATATTGAGAAAGATAAATGAAGAGAGATATCCAAGAAGAGGGAAGGAGAAAGAGATAGAGAGGAAGATAGAGATATAGATGGAGATGGAGATATGGATTAATATATGGAGAGGGAGAGAGAGGAAGAGATGGAAGAAGAGAAGAGGGAGAGAAATAAATAGAGATATAAAGAGGGAGAGACAAAGAGAGAGAATGAGAGGGGAGATGGGGAATAGAAAAGTAGTGATATGAAGTCATATTTAGAGAGAGGTAGAGGGAGAAAGAGGGAGAGGAGAGACAGGAGGGAGACAAATAGGGATATAAAAAGAGATTTAAGGGAGAGAAAGATAGGGAGAGGGAAAGAGAGGTGAAAGGAAAGAAAGAAAAAAGGGAAAGTAAATATATAGAAAAATAGAGGAGAGAAGAAGAGATTGAGAGATATTGAGAAACATAGAGATAGAAAGGGAAACAAAGATATAAAGAATTCTCTATATATATATATATATATATATATATATATATTTTCTCCCTTTGCCTCTCTATATTTTATCTCTATCTCCCTCAACCTTCTCCCTCCTTCAACCTTCTCTCTTCATGTCTCTTTTCTATTGATCTATTTTCCTCTACTCTATATACACTAAAAAGGTCTTCAAAATAGATCAAAATTTATCAAAATTTATCCTAAATGGCCTTAAGATCTTCAAAGAAATGCATTCATTTTTGTTTTCTTTACATTGTGACTGACTCAGGCTTAACATATATCTTTGTTGTTTATTACAGGGTGCCTTGCCAACGCAAGGGAGGATTTTGGCTCACCATAAGTGGACGTTCATACTTCAATTTGATGCTCATCACAAATGTTGGGGGAGTAAGGGACGTCCATGTGGTGTTAATAAAGGGATCTAAGACTATATGGCAAGCAATGTCGCCCAACTACAACCAAAATTGGCAGAGCAACATGTTCTTGAATGGATAGACCCCGTCTTTCAAGGCCACCACCAGTGACAGAAAAAATATCAACTTCATACAACGTGGGTTCGAGCAGCTAGAATTTTGATCACACTTTTAGCGGAGCTCAAAAATGGTAGCTTCTCCCAAATTGTAACCGTGCCTAATGAGTATATTAGTTAGCGTTGACATCATGGCTGAGATTCAAGTTGTAGCAAGTCGTCTTAGCCAAAGACTCTTTATTTCAGTATTTTCGTCTTCTATAAATCTTATCTCCTATATGTTTGAATTCGCTTATTTTACAAGTTCAAAACATGTTCACTTTCCGTTAAAATTTGTTTCATATATGGGAAGAATGGTTGGAGTGGGTTTCTCTTAGAGGAAGATTTCAAAGTTTGATCCTATTAAATTTTATTTTTTAGATAGCTGTGAATATGGATAGGCATGAAAATTTGTATATTTTTATGAAGCATTCAGTGAACTCGCAGACATTTTATAATATATTTGAGTGTTTCAAACATTTTGATATTTTCCTATAAATGTTGATGTTACATGAAACATGTCTATAATTGAGTCATTTTATTTTTTACATAGTTTTGTATTCATTTTTAGAAATATGTTGACAAATGATGTAGTTTTGTGTAAAATTAAGTTTATTTTCTTAATCTTACCTACTCTTAAATTATAAATATCTTTACATATTCATTTTTCATCTTATCCTTGTGCATATATCATATTAAAATTTTGTGTTGATGAATTTAAAACATTTATCTCTACACTTACCTACATGTAACTATTATACAATCCAATATGATTATGTGCTTGTCCAAGGTTATTTTCAAAGTTGAAAGGTTGACCTTGTGCTTGTGGACTTGACCTTTGTCTTTTCAAAACTCAAACTCAAAATTTGACCAATTCATCTCCTTTATTTTCTTTCCTTGCAAAATTGATGATATGTATTATTATTTAAAGGAATTTAATTACATTTTTTTCACATCCACACACATTCAAGCATCCTATCTCATTTCGAAACATTGAAAGAACTATCATTAGCCAAACGTTTAGATTTAGTGCATTAAAAGGAGTAACAATTTTTTGGGTAGGTGTCATACACCTTGTCATGTTGATGTTTGAAATGTTTTGTTTGATTAATTATTCATTGTTTATACTTACCGTATTTGGGGTGTTCTATTTGGAATGGCTCTAGGTGTGATGGAAGTTTCTAATTAAAATTATGACAACTTGTAAGGTGTGAGTATTCAAAAAGGAAAGAGCACCAGGATTTGGAGAGAATCATGGAGTAGTTATGAAAATGTTAGGATAACATTACTTAGCTAATTAAGCTTTATTTGGGTGTTGAAATTTACGTATGGAGATGGATGTTTGAATTATATAATATTTTATGTAACACATGGTTTTTTTTGTGCACTTATATATGTTGAGTGCTAGGGTTGAAGATATTATCATTATTTTATAGGTACAAATATATTGCCAAAATATCTCTGACATTATATTGACTCATATGATCTTCTATGAAACCTAATTATATCCCTAATTCAAAGGTCCTAACAATTCACCTCATGTACTACACAAATGTATGCAAAAAATAGACCAAAATATTCCCTAATTGACCAACACCTTTTCGGTATACCCATTGCACACTAAGATGCAATTGCTGGTACATAGTACTCTTAAACATAAGATATACCCACCAATCTATAATTTAACGTGATAATGTCCTTTTAAGAAACTATACTTTATATAAATATTTGAAGTTAACCTGTAAAGTTTATAAAATAGGTAGTTCAAAAGGATTGAAATGTTGTCCAAAAGGTTTTATGAAAAATTGTTTTCTATACATAAAAAAACTGCTTGAAATGTCAGCTTGTTCTACCAGTTAAACATGTCCTTCTCTAATCACTTTTAATGTGAAACAAATGCCACGAGGGATTGTGAAATTGAGGGAAAAAATTCTATTGCAGATTCATGCGTGTATACGCTAAGAATGTCGATTTCATTGCAACTTCAGTTTTAACCATTATTGAAATCTGGGATATTCTCTCCTTGAATGTCGTATGTGTATAAATAGAGATGAATTAGCACATAACAAATGGTGTTCTTATTCTATATTTTCCCTTGCTTGATTTATTGGTTTTGTTGTATTGTCCAGTTGATAGGAAATGTTTCTTTTAGTAGTTAATTTATTGGTTATGTTTTCCATTGAAAATCTATGGAAAATTTATTATTTGAAGGTCGAGGATACAAAACTTTTATAACTACTAGAGACAAATCCACAATCCCCACAACGCCCACTACACAACTCTCTTAATTACTTTTATGTACTACGACAAACTGATATAGGGAATGGTTTAGTTGGCTTTTGGTACAAATTATTTTCTCCTCTTAGAACATCATCAAGGTTGACCACATTGAGAATGTGGCCTCTAGTTTTATTTGCTTGTATTGAACACTGTTGGCATGGGGCAAAGCCCACTCTAGATTTTTACTTTCCAATGTTTGAAGCAATGATTTTGTTTGCTTTGAAAAGATCTAAATTTGCAATTGTTTTCTTCATAATTCACAACTAGGCCCCTTCTCCATTTAAGTAGAGGGGCTTTTGGTACTTGTATCATTCCTTCACATGATGAGCCATCTCCAACAATGCATGGCATACAAGTCCTTTGAAAAAAAACCTCTAGGGAAAAAAAGGGTTAAATATAATTTGACTTTCTGAAAATTGAAGGAAACATGAGATTTATCTCTTAGATAGAATAACAAGACAATGGGAAAAATATGATCAAATCATCAAACTTAAAGAATTAAGCTTCTTTTAGATTCATGTTCTTATAACAATTCATGAAAAGATTTTACCAATCTTGTTATAAAGATTTTCATGCTTTCCAATGCAATGATTTTCACTCTTTTTTTTGTGAAATATTTTTTTTAATATCATAAAGTTTGAAAAATAATAAACTAATAGAAATAAGAAAAATATAAATATATATGAAATTTGAATAAAAAATAATCTTTTTTATTTTTTGTTAAGTTTATAAATGTCAAATATCATAAAATTTGAAAAATAATAAATTAATAGAAATAAGAAAAATATAAATATATATAAAATTTGAGTAAAAAAATCAAATTAAAAATATATTAAAATAAATAAAATAAAATAAAACTAATAAAATTATAAAATTAATATTCAATTAATAAAATCATAATATTATCAAATATAAAATTATATAAATCATTTTTTATAAAATTAAACTAATTACAAAATTCTAAAATAAATAGAAAATATAAATGATAACTTTAATTTATAAATTATAAAAATAATTAAAAATTATAATTAGAATCCTAACTATAAATTTATATAAGTGGTGGTAATAGGAAAGAAGTTAATGCAACAAAGAAGGGCTTTAAAGACTGATGGCGAAAGACAGCGAAAACGGTGAAAAGTGATGAACGGACCAGATCCGTTCAATCGTCTTGCGTTGATACGGAGGCTGGAACAACCGTTGATGTCCAAAAATAGGTCACAAGTCAATTTCAAGCGATACGGATTCAAATATAGTAAAGAAGCTGAAGATTTTTCTGAAATAATTGTTGTTTTTGAGACTCATTTATAATGTGCTAATAATTTTCTGAAATTATCCTGTGATTGACAGACTCGTACGTACCTACATACCAAATAATGTTCTATCAACTTCAATGAGCTGGCAGTTTAAAGGCACGTACAAAGACGGGGAATCTTATGCTAGAGTTATGCAACTAGCACATTACCCTACTTGGAAAGAAAATTATAGGTATAAATATATTAGAGAATATGTGTTTGCGAGTGGATGTAATGTAAATTCTATTTGTGTATGGTTGGATTAAACAATTAATAATAAGTGTTAAATGATGAAATGAAAAAAACTTGGACAAATATAGATTTTTTCTTTAAAGAAATTAAGTATTATTCGATTATAAAATATTTGCATACAGATTTAAAACAAGAAACAATGAAATGGAAATAGAATGTTTTCATCTAGTTGTCAAATCATTATTTATCTGGCTTTTATGTGATAAGTGAGATTTTGGAGGCTTTTATCTAATATTTTGGTGGCTTTTACCAACAAATGGCCACTGGTTTACCATTAAATGGCACCTAAAACTTGTTTTTCGATGACTCAATAGTGGTTTGCAAGCATGAGATTGTTTCAGGCTCTAATCTCACACTATAAGTAGTCTATCATCTAATTAGAATTTTTTAATTTGGTGGAAAATATAAGAAAATAAAAAATCGAAAGAGAAAATAATTGAACATTTTTTAATACAGACTTTATTTATTGGGAAAACATTGTATCTCAAATATTATTATAAATTGTGTTTCAATGTATAATGAGTATGTCAAAAAAATCTTGAAGGTGAATTATTAGGTCTTTAAGCAAATGATATGTTGCCCTTATTATAGCTCTCTATAGACGTGCTATTTTTAATTGTTAGCATTTAATGGATAATATATATATATATATATATATATAAGACCCAAGTTGAAGGCTTCGATAAGTGTAATTGAAGGCCACACGTTGGACACATCTCTCTTCAGAGTGGGTGGTATAGGGTAAAAATTTCCAAATGTCTAAAGAGAAGGGACATTGAAAGAAAAGATGAGTAGTAATTTCTTCACTACTTCACATAGAACGCATTTAGAAGGACCAAGAAATCCTCTCTTTTTTATGTTATCCCAAGTGAGGTATTCATTTTGACTTAATAACTAGAGAATAGGATTACATTTGGGCCAATTGAATTTGTTCCAAAAAGTACTAGAGAAAATTTCTACTCGTATCTTTCTTCTATTATAAATAGATACTAATAACAAATAGAAACTAAATAAATTCCTTTAGAGTTATTGCTCATACATGTGTGAATTGGGGATTTTTCATTAGAAATGGTGAACTACATTGAAGAAGTTGTAAAAATGAAATATTTAATTGTTAAGAAAATGGTGTGCCATCTTGAGCATAACTCTTCATAGACATGTGTTATTTTTTAACATTGGCATGGAGTGACTAATCAAAATCCACTCTCTCTCTTTACTATTTTTCATTGTTGGATTGAAATGGCTTTTCAAAATACATACACAATCTATATATGCATATGTATACATATATATGTATATATACATATATGTACATATACACATACATATACACATACATATACACATACATATACACATGCATATACACATACATATACACATATATATACATATACACATACATATATATAGTTCCAAAAAAAATTACTAGAGAAAGTCTCTACTCATATTCTCTTCTATTTTAAATAAATAGTAATAACCAAGAGAAAACAAATAAATTCCATTAGAGTCATTATCCCATACATGTGCAAATTGAGTTTTTCATTAGAAACAGTGAACTACATTGAAGAAGTCTTAAGAGTGGAACATTCAAATGATCTTTAAGCAAATGGTGTACCATCTTGAGCATAACTCTTTAGATACATGTGTTATCGTTTTATTATTTTCATGGAATGACTAATGAAAACACACACTCTCTCTCTTTATTATTTTTCATTGTTGGAATGAAATGGCTTATCAAGATACATATACACTCTACATATATAAAATGTGTATTTGTTTGTTTTTATTATCTATTTCATGTAAAGAATAAAAATAACACGTGTATGAGGAGCTATACTCACGCCACCATGTATATATATACATACATATTCTCATTCCTTATGTTAGTATAGTTAATTTTATTTGTATGTGCAATATACATGATTTAAAGGGACTACCTTACCTTGTTGGCCAAAGTTGAAACCTCCAACAAACTTACAATTAAAGGTTGCACTGGGGGACATAGCCCACCTAATAATTGATGTTCTAGGGGAGGCATAGCCCCCAATAGTGGGATTCTAGGGAAATGTGCCCCACAAAATATTTTGGTGTTTCTTCATCAATTTGAATGTTTTCTCATTGTTTTCTTTCCCCAAGGTTTCGGTGTCCATAGTATTATAAAATTGCCATTTCTATTTGTCTATTAATATTCGTGCACATGTGTATGATTTATATTAGTGATGTTAATAGATATTTTATAGGTACATATGAGTAGAAATAATGCTATTAGAATGAAAGGAGAAAGCATGTTGCATATACATACTCTTGTGTTAAAGATTAATATTTACTAATGCCTCTCTTTAATGGTAAAGTTTTTCTACAATAGGCTTTCTCCACTTACATCTAGTGTAATGTTTTTATTTATCAAATGACTTGTTAATTTATATTTTATTCTATATAATCTCTTAGTGAGTAGTCCAATGTGATATTTTAATTCAAATCCGAGCTTAATTTATTTCATTTTTCAAGGGATAAAGCTCAACACTCTTAAATAATATTACACAACGCTTAATTTTACAAGTAATGTGTCCTAGGATAGTGACCTAGGACCCATTTTCCACCTGGAAAATAAGTCCTCGCTAGGTCCTAGGACCCCCTTTTGACATGGAATTTCACATCCCCTTAAATGTGTCCTAGTTAAGTATGTTATGACCCATTCAAAATAGGGTGAATGTGTAATGCCCCGTCTTAATAACCTAAGAATGTTGCAATTGTGAATAAAGGTGTAATAATTTTTTTTTTTAGTTTAATTATTAAGTTAATTAATTTACATTCATTAAGATACTAGACGTTACACTACTTTGAGTTTTCCATAAATATATATATATATATATATATATATATATATATATATATATATATATATATATATATATATATATATATATATATATGCATATATATATTAAATATATATATATATATGCATATATATATATTATTATATATATATATATATTATATATATGTAAAATATACATATATAACATATATATAATATATATTTATATATACATAAATATATATATATATATGCATATAATATATATATATATATATATATGCGGATTGGTATCAGAGCCAAGGTTACAAACACTGGATGCTCTGGGTAATCACGAGCCCATTAGGTCGACCTAGTACATAGTGTCACAACTGTTAGCCTTGGTTGAATAGTATCTAAGACTCGTTATTGTTATGTGTAGGAACATGCCTAGGTGAGGAGGAAGAGGTCGTGGTAGAGGTCGAGGTGGAGGCCAAAGGCCAATCCCTCAGGTTACTCCCCCTCTTAGCCCTCACCACAGTGATCAGGTAGAACATATGGGTTAGAGAAATGAGGAATAGAATCACGTACAGTCAGCAGAAGAGGGTTCTCAGATACGTCCATTATTAGAGGAGGTCCTAGCTCGTCTTGGACCTAGACAGGTAGATGAGCAGGAGGTTGTCAGAGAGAGAGATAGATCTCCTAGGAGAGTAGAGGACACAGCACATCAAGATTCAATTATTGTTGGTCACATGAGGGATTTACTGAGGGCGCGCCCTCCTACCTTTGATGGTTCAGGAGGTGGGTTAGAGGCTGAGACCTCGCTACTAGATTTGGGTAGATGCTTTGCCATGCACCCTTACGGTAGCAATACCCATGCCAGATGCGCTATTATGCACTTGAGAGGATTCACCTCTACTTGGTGGTGCCTAGAGGAGTAGAAGCTCCACTTGGATATTGGTTCTATGTCTTGGGAGATGTTTCTCGAGAGGTTCAGAGCACGGTTCCTTTTGAAACATTGGAGGCAGCGTAGGGCTGACGAGTTCCATGATCTACGTCAGTTAGCTCTTTCTGTAGATCAATATGAACGTAGGTTCTACGAACTCAAGCAGTATGTTGGTATTGGCAATGATGAGCCTATGCTAGTATAGCACTTCATCAAGGGTTTAAACGCCCGCATCAGTGGTGGTGTCTGAGTCTTTGAGCCAAAGACTATGGAAGTCACGGTGGAGAAGGCTCGCATAGTAGAGGAGAACCTTATTATGGCTTTAGGTGGGCACACAGGAGTGTAGATTGGCAGTGCTCCTGCAACAGGTTTTAGTCCACGGGGTGGACAGGCACAGATAGGTGGTTCTTCTAAGAACCAACAGACACCCACAAAGGGTGGGCAGCAACAACAACAACAAACTCCTCAAAAGAACAATAACCCTCAACCACAACAAGAAAATAGTCCTCAAACAGGAAAGGGTCACAACTGGTGGCGCAACAAGCGCAATAGGCAGGATCATCCTGCATAGAGTGCTTAGTCTACTGTTAGTAGGGGTAGTTACCAGCAATCCAATGCACCCTCAGGTGGCAGAGGATTTGGTAGAGGCATAGGTACAGGATGTTATTCATGTGGGCAGCAAGGACACATAGCTAGGCAGTGTCCGATGATAGGTTCTACTAGATTTGGGCCTCGACCTACAGTTTCAGAGCCTACAGTGGGTGATGTAGGATGATCACATACAGTATATGCTATGGTTAATGACTGCCAAGCCAATCACTAGAACACAGTGGTCGAGACTTCAGGTAAGTTACATGGTGTTAGTGTTTCTATACTTTTTGATTCTAGAGCCACTGACTCCTTTATTTCACTGACCATTGTTGACCGTTGTGGTCTTGTGGCATTAAAGCAAGGTGGTAAGTGGCAAGTTGAATTTTCCTCAGGGGTGAAAGTAGCAGTAGAAAACTTAGTACATAATTGTGAACTTAAAATTGGTATGTTAACTACCTTAGTAGATTTATATGTTACGCCCTTAGGATCGTATGATATAGTTTTAGGTATGGATTGGTTAGCATCTTATCATGCTGTAATTGACTGTCGACTTAAGATAGTTAGTTGCATTAATGATTTAGGTGCGAAAGTGGAAATCGTAGGTATTCAAAGACCTATCTCTTTGCAGATGATTTCTGCTATGCAATTAAAGAGATGTCTTCGTCAGGGATGTCAACTGTTTGCAACAACAGTTACTGATTTGGAAGAGGGAGAGAGTCGAAAGGTATCTCTTGATGACCATCCTATTCTTAGGGAATTCACGGATGTGTTTCCCGATGACATTCCTGGAATGCCACCGAAGAGGGATATTGACTTTAGAGTTGACCTAGTTCCTAGAGTTGAGCCTATATCTAGAGCTCCTTATAGAATGATGACTCAGGAGTTAGAGGAACTTCGTATTCAGTTAGAGGAACTTTTAGAAAAGAGATTCATTCATCCTAGTGTTTCCCCTTGAGGAGCACCTATTATCTTCGTAAAGAAGAAGGACGGATCTCTTAGGCTATGCATTGACTATCGTCAATTGAACAAGGTTAAGATTAAGAATCGTTATCCTTTTCCTAGAATCGATGATCTTTTTGATCAAATTAAGGGAGCTAATGTGTTCTCTAAAATTGATTTGAAATCTGGTTACCATCAATTGCGTATAGCTGAAGCAGACATTCATAAAACTGCTTTCCGAACTCGTTATGGGCATTATGAATTCATAGTAGTACCATTTGGGTTAACGAACGCACCATCAGTATTCATGAGTTTAATGAATGGTGTATTTCGTACATACCTCGATCGCTTTATATTGGTATTTCTCGATGATATATTAGTTTATTTGAGAAACATGAAGGAACATGAAGAACACTTGAGACAGGTATTGCAATGTTTAAGGGAAAATCAATTGTATGCGAACTTGAAGAAGTGTGACTTCTTTCAACCTGAAATAAAATACCTTGGACATGTGATATCTAGAAAAGGTATCGCTAGGGATCCTTCAAAGATCCAAGCTATTGTGGATTGGCCCGCGCCTACTAATGTAGGTGAAGTTCATAGTTTTATGGGTCTAGCTGGCTATTATAGGTGTTTTGTAGAGGGGTTTTCTAGAATAGGTCATCCTATTACTTCTCTTCAAAGAAAAGGGAAGAAGTTTGTTTGGACAGAGCAGTGTCAGTTGGCTTTTCAGACTCTTAAAGAAAAGTTGACTAATGCGCCTATACTGATTGGTCTTGATCCTACTAAGGATTTTGTAGTGTGTACAGATGCATCTTTAGAAGGTTTAGGAGCAGTCTTGATGCAAGATGGGCGTGTGATTGCTTATGAGTCTCGCAAACTCAAAGATCACGAATTAAACTATCCTACTCATGATCTAGAACTAGCTGCGGTAGTGCATGCTTTAGTTCGATGGAGGCATTTCCTATTAGGTCATCGTTTCGAACTTCATACTGATCACCGTAGTTTGCAATACATCTTTATGCAACCTAACTTGAATGCTAGACAAAGACAGTGGATGGAGTTCCTGTGTGAGTACGATTTTGAAGTGAAATATGATCAAGGCAAGGAGAACATAGTGGTTGACGCTCTTAGCCGACGTCGACATGAAATCTTTGCTACTACTCTCAAAGTAGATTTGAGAGGTCAAATATTAGCAGCATTACCTACTGATAGATTATATCAGGAAGTAAAGTCAGAGATTGAATTGGGTAGACCTTTAGAAGGTCGATTTGCTAGGTATGTCCTAGAATCTGATGGTATATTATGGAATTTAGGTCGTATTTATGTGCCACATGTTGAGAGTCTTCGTACATTAATCATGACTGAAGCTCATCGAGCTCCGTATTCAGCTCATCCAGGTGTCAAGAAAATGCATGCTAATCTTCGGCAACTGTATTTCTGGCCTGGTATGAAACGTGATATTGCTGATTATGTATCGAGATGTCTTGAATGCCAGTGAGTCAAAGCTGAGCATCAACATTCTGCTAGATTATTACAGCCACATCTCATTCCCGAATGGAAATGGGATATTATATCTATTGACTGTATTGTAGGGTTACCTATGTCATCACGTCGACATGATGCCATTATGGTAACTGTTGACCGATTGACTAAAGTAGCTCACTTTTCACCTGTACGATCATCTTACAATGCTTCATCCATAGCTAGGATATTCATGGAGGACATAGTTAGGTTACATGGGATTCCTCATAGGATTATATCGGATAGAGATCCTGTATTTACTTCAGCCCTATGGACTTCATTACAACATGCTTTAGGTACACAGTTGAACTTTAGTTCAGCATATCATCCTCAAACTGATGGAAAAACTGAAAGAGTTAACCAAATATTAGAGAATATGCTTAGGATGTACGTTATGGACCAACAGTCTCATTGGGAGGATTATCTGTATTTAGTAGAATTCGCTTACAACAATGGATATGAGAGTTCCATAGGTATGCCACTATTTCAGGCATTATATGGTCATCCTTGTCGAACTCCTCTTAGTTGGGATCGACTAGAGGACAGAGTATTACTAAGACATGAGATGCTTCATGATATGGAGCAACAGGTTGACCATATTAGAGAGCATTTGATAGCAGCTCAGGATAGGCAAAAGAAATATGCCGATGTGCATAGGATCGATCGACAGTTCACTGTTGGTGATAGAGTGTTTCTTCGAGTGCGACTGCGAAAGAGTCCAATCCGTTATGGAAAAGGCTCTAAGCTTGCACCTCATTTCGTTGGGCCATTCGATATCTTAGAGAGAATTGGTCCCGTAGCATATCGAATCACCTTACCACCTAGTTTATCTCGTATTCATGATGTTTTTCATGTATCAGTTCTTAGGCCATATCATCCTGACATATCTCATGTACTTGATTGGAATGCATTACAGGTAGAGGATGGGCAACTAGCTTTGGAGCCCGTGGCCATTCTACAGCACCGGACGCTCGGTCTCAAGGGTCGAGACGTTAATCAGGTGAGGGTCCAATGGGATCCTAGCCATGAGGCTTCTGCTACCTAGGAGGATGCGACACGCATGAGGGAACTTTATCCCTATCTATTCGCAGGCTTTCAGGAGCAAGCCTGATCCTAGGGGGGAGGATGTAGTACCCCTCCGTTTATGCTTATACTTTCTGTTGTTACGTTTTCACACTGTTTGATGATGATACTTTGTTTAGATATTTTGATCGCTGGTTTTGAGCGATAGTGGATTATTTTGTGACATGATGATACATTATAATTGTGATGTTTGATTTCTGATATGCTTTGAGATAGCATAGATGTTTACTTTCAGCTGTTTAATGATATGTACATGCTTATGATGGACTAACAACATTTATTTTGTCAGTTTTTTGTGATGTGTATTGGTGTGGAGAACGGAATCACATCACTCGCTTGCGAGTGCCCTGTGATATCTGTGATTTTCTCCGCACGGTGTGCTTGTTTAATGCTTTATATATATATATATATATATATATATATATATATATATATATATATATTTGTATGTATGTTATTGCTTGGTTGCAGGAATTGCAGGTACATGACACCGACTCCACCTAGGTACTCAGGTCTGAGCGTGTCAAGACTCAATGGAAACGTTGATCGGGAGATAGTAGTTTGGTTTACCCTAGTCTAGTCTTTAACCCTGGTCTTAGTACTTGGTCTGTTTTAGTTAGAGTCATAGGTTTGTCTTGTATTTTCTGTTTGAATAAATTGTTGAAAGTTAATTTGGTTAATTTTTAATGATAGTTATTGTGTTTTAAATTATTGGTATTTAAATTAATGTTTAAATGTAGAAGAAATTACTTGCTTGATTATTTAATTAATTAATTAGCTTATTTGGTTAAATGGTTTGATTTTAAAAGATCAAACTTATTTAATTAAATAGATTAATTAATTAAATTAAATTATTAAGTGTGTAAATTATATTGTATTTTTAAAAAAAAATAGAAAATAAATTTTAAAAAAATGCATGTAAATTGAAATAATGGTTGTAAAATTTAAATTAAATAAATAAATTGCATGCAAATATTGAAGGGCAAAATTGCCAAGAAGTTTTTAAAAGATATTTGCAACTTCTCAACAAGTGTGCAAGTTTCATTTATTAGGGTTTGTTGAGAAAATTGTTATGGAGGATATTTTGGATCTTGGGAAAAACACAGAGGTTGTTCAATTTCCTGACGGGAAATTATCAAAGCTTTGCAAAAAAATTCTTGCTATGTAAAAAAAAATGTATTTTCTAAGAGGATTTGTTATTTCCTCTGGGGTTGTATATTTGTGGAAGATCCCTTCGAGGGAGGATCTCTTGTGTTGGTTGGAGAAGCTCTTGGGAATATTGTACGCTACAGGCAAGAGGATATTTTCTACAGGCAACTTTTAAATAACAGGTATTTTCCTGGTAAATTCAGTTTCTTTGTTTTTGAAAGAAAATTTGTAGTGTAAGTTTTGTCTTTTTGGCAATTTGCTTATAGAAAACTTTCTGTTGAAATTTGTTATTGTTTGCAAGAATCTTCAAGAAAGTAGTTTAGCAAAAGAAATAATTCAAAAAAAAACAAGATTCATCTTGAAAACCTCTATGATAATTTTAGAAAAGAGAAATTGGGGAAAAGAGTTTTGAGTATTTGTTTATTGTTTTATATATTGAAAACCTATTGGAATTAAAAAAAATGTGAGGAAAATAATTCTGTGCAATGTTATTTTTCTCAATTTTTCCGTAGAAAATTTTATCAGAAAAAGATCTATGTATTTAAAAATATTTTTTTGTTATTTATGGATAAATATATATATACACATATATATATATATATATTTATGCATATATATATATTGTAGTGAATTTTATTGTTAATTGTTAAAAATTGCTGTATGGAAATCGTGTCAATTTCCATCCATGCGAAATGGAAATTCGCAGTTTTTAGATTTTATTTACTAGGGTTTTAATGTTAAACTCTTGGAATACTGTTATAGGGGAAGGCTATGGGGCTACCCCCACAACCGTCCCATATGGGGGCGACGGCTGTGGAGGCAGCCGACGCTGCCCTTACAGGCAGAGGCGGCTGTCTCACCACTGCCTCCCCATACGGGGTAGGCTGTAAACACAGCCTTTGACTGTGTTCTTTGTTACAAACCTTTGACTGTTAAAGAAACGTATGTATGAAATCCGCATTTGATATTTTAATTTAAATAAAATTTAATGTTCGGTGAAATCCGAATTAGGGTATTTAGTTATTTAATAATACATTATTTATATATATATATATGTAAATATACATATATAACATATATATAATATATGTATAAATGTATGTATATATGTATATGTGTATATATATATACACATTTTATATATATTTATATATACATTTTATATATATTTATATATATACATTTTATATATATTTATATATATATATACATTATGTATATATTTCTCTTTGTTATAATGAATAGTTGACTAAAGAATTAATGTGGAAAAGAATAATTGGATAAATGAGAAATATAGTTTATTGTTATTTATATAGTTATGCATATTATGAATTCGATGAGTTTATTAATTTAATGTGTAGAGAACTATTGTGTTGTTAAAGAATTATTAGCAATAAACACTTCCTTTATTTTAATTGTTTGATTTGGATTTAATATATATCCCAAAAATAGACTTGTATTTAATTTCAGATGTCTTATTTTTATTTGAAAAAAGGGGGAAAGAATTTATTTTTACGTGGTTTTAAGTCTTCCAGTACCAGTCTTTTAAGGGGGTGAAATTGATTTTGAATTCATGTGATTGAACAAGTTTAGGGTAGTGCACCTGATTTGCTGAATGGATTCTAATGTATATTATGGTATATTTGGTATTATATGTTGTATTGTGCACTTGACTACCCTAGATAGTGAAACTATAATACCTTTGTTATGTTTAGGGGAGTGGCTATTTGTAAGGGCCAACACACAAAGTGGTGTCAGGGTAACTTACAAATAGTTAACTAAGTCAGTGATAATTAAATGACATAGTAGTTAGATTTAAAACTTTTAACAAGATATTCATGCCTCTCTTATGACTCTTGAGCTACTTTAGTCATGAGTATAAGATGAGAAGGCCTGGAATGGCAAATCAATGTCTTGTTCCTTTAAAATACATACGATTCCACATTAGTATGCAATAGGGGCCAGGTTTTGTAAGAGGTTACCAGGGTAACCCAAGGATTGGGGGTCAAAACCTAGGAAGAAACACCAGGGTAACCTTTGCAACTTTGTGATGACACTCCACCTAAAATAACAGTTAATCCTTGTATTAGTAATTCATTCAATTGTCAAAATCTGGAAGCAATGTAACCAATAGTCTATTGTGTACTAGTGTCTAGGGTTAGTAGATTAGGTCTAGGTAACCTTATTAATATCTCCTAGAATGGGGGGTGGACCTATGGGTACCACATGGTTGGGTGGAACGTGCACCTTACTCGGTTGGGTCCCTAGTTTTGTGATCATGGCATCTAGAGCATCATGGATGGAGAGCTCGCACTTGGAAACTTATGAGTATTTCATCATTGTATATTGTAAATTTGTATTGTAAAACATCCCTCAAATGTTGTGAGGTGAATACTTGTAATTGTAACTATAACTATTATTTGATCTACCTCATCAGATGGATGAGTATTGTATATCTTATCAAATGCAATGTATGAGACAAATTTGTACTTTATTATATCTTGAATGGAATTTCAATGTTTTGCAATGTTTATTTTTATGTTATTAATTAAATGTGCAATGAAAAATACTTAAGTCACTTATGGAAAACTCAAAGTAGTGTAACATCCAGTATCTTAACGAATGTATGCAATTAATTAACTTAATAATTAAACTAAAAAAAATAAAAATCATTACACCTTTATTCACAATTGCAACATTCTTAGGTTATTAAGACGGGGCATTACAGAATGGGTCCTCACTAACTTAGGACACCTACCTTGCGATATAATTTTTGTTGTATTTTAATGATTTCAAATTCTAGATTTGATGTTGGCTTGTGTTATTTGAATTTCAGGATTTAATCTTAAGTTAAGTATAAATATAAGGCTATTTCACATTGCTTCACCTAAGAATTTTTATGCCAGCATCCTAAGAGCAATTTTATGAGATAAAGAGTTCACAAGAGCATTCAAGAAGGAATTCAAGGGCAGATTATTAGAGTTTATTGTAGTAATCAAATATCCATTTCATCATGTCAAAGGCATAATCCATCATGCATGTTGTTAAGCTAATGTGTTGATGTAGCATTGAAGATCCAATTCAAGCATTGTTTCATATCAAAGTTCAATATAAAGATCTACATTCCTTAAAGACACTTCATGTTAGATTGTTGATTTATCATCCAATATTTCATCCAAGATATCATTGTTTCATGTTTCATTTTTCATCCTTCATGTTTCATTGCTTCATCATAAGGTTTAATTACCAAAACAGGATTTGACCAAGGCAAACCCCTATTCCCTAACACAACAATATTTTTCTTCTGCTTTGATGTGTGATTGTAGGATTTTAGGTTGAAGATCAATTAGAGAAAAAAAGTTGCAAAAGTTGTCAAAGTTGTAAGAGTTGACATCTTTCTTACAAGATCATAGAAAGTCTTCTACATAATTTTTTCTGACTTTTGGGAGCTAAACACCTGGGATCTAGGAGTGCAGATGTTGAAGAACAAAACCCAAAAACTAATTTTCTAGAACCCTAGCAGGGACCCATTTTCCACTAGGAGAATGAGTCCTTAGTGAGGCCGAAAAAAATACTTTTTCCAATAGGTACACATCATTTTACCATCTTAAAACCTACCTTTTTACTATTATATTAGTTAGGTTTTTTTTTTATGTTCTTCTATACATAATTAAATGAAATGACAAGTGAAAAGTGAGGTTCATCATCTTGTTGATTCAATTTGATCAAACCCCATTTCCAGCATTTCAATATGATCCAAAACCTAAAACTTTGGATATTGCATCTCTAAACAAATTTGATCATCACATCCAAATTGCACAAGCATATCTTCAATCATAAAGAAATATAGAGCACAACACTCAACACACCTCTATCACACTACACACTTTTTGATTCAAATTTTCTTAAAATCACTTTGAAGCTAGGAGAACTAGTTGCATCAGCAACACCACAAACACCTTCCCAACATATCTACAACATTTGCAACACCTTCTTAATGCCACAAAAACTTCTCAACATGACCACACTAGAGGTTGACATTAAATGACAACACTATTGGCAACATAGTGCAACAATCTCCGAAAATCTCTCTGACCATACTAAAGGTTGATATGAATGTGACATCAAACCACAACACATCCACACTAGGGTTTGATATCAATGAAAGCACTAATAAAAACACCAACAATCTCCAATTCAATTACTTCTTTATCTTAAATTAAATTATTGTTCATTATGATTCAATATCTTTACCTTATATTTATTTTCCTTTTGTCTCTCTATATATAATGATATAATATAGGAAATATCATGTATTCTTCCTACTACATAGTGAGAAATAAATGATTTTTTAAATCTTGTTATGTAAAGTTAATGTCCCAAATTTTCTCCCTCTCATGGTCCCAATAGAACATCAGCTCGTTTCAACTTTCAATAAGAGAAATTTATCTTTAAGAGCCAAGGAATGTATTTTATAATTAGACTTATGTTATTTATATTGAACAAAATAAATTATAAAGAATAAGTTCTACTAATAGATACCTAAAAGCCATCTACAAATGATGTGTATCCTAAAAATTCTTCATATTCACAAGAACAAGGGCATAGAGATAGCAACAAGAAGTTTTAAACTAGTGAGAGGGAAAATATGTATTCATGTAGTTCCCTAGTTATTGTACCATACTTCCCTATTGGATCCAATCTCTCTAGGTTCTATTCTACTCAATTATGATGATGGAACTTTATACTTAATGTGATTATAGTTTCTTCTTATCAAATTAGTAAAGTGATATTGATCTTAATGTAATACAAATACCCCAAATATGCCACAAAGCTTAATCTAAAACTTTTGATGTATAATGTAATAAATTAAATTGTACCAATAAAATTTACATGGAAAATTATACACATTTTAAAAATTATATCAAAAATTGATGGCATATGAACCCAAATGGATCTCTAAAAGTTCTCATAATGATAATTACTTAACATCGCCTATGAGAATCTACATATTGTGGAAAAAATAGAGATCTTAACATAATAAACCATTTGCACTACTATGGTTTTCTAAAAAACTTATCTCATATAAATAAATTTCTTAGAAAATATTCAAGAACAAGTTCTTTGAAGTTTAGCACCATAAATCAAAACTACACTAGAGAATGGTTAGGATGGGATGGAAGAAAAGATGAAATAATGTTGATGTTAATATGACATTAGCATAATAATATTCTCAAATTCACAAATGAAATCATTGAACAAATGAAAATAAACTTGGTGGAAGAACAACCAAATACTGAATGTCAGATAAAAAAAAGAGGTCACACATCAACATAGAGGAAGAGAAGAGAGTTTGAAGATGTGTTGTAATGTGAATAGACTTGGTCAATGGAGAAGTTCTGGGGGGTTAAAGCCAAAGTGAAGACAAGGATGACAAAATAAAAGTTGTTTATTGAGATGGAGCCCAAAATTAATGATCTTTAAATCATTTGAAAGGTTGTAAAAACATTGTCAATTGTAATTTTTACTCTGATAACTAAATAAAACTATTAGAATTATTTTTGAATTTGAACTGTATTTACATTATAATTATAAATTGTTGAAGAGTTTGTGATATGTCATGTGGGTGGAGAATTGGGGATTGATTGACAAATTGTCAATTCAATCAATTGTTGTCTGAGGATTGTGCCAAATTAATAAATATAGGAGAGTGCAGTTCTATCTTTGAATCACCTACACAATAGTAGAAATGTATGTTGCATGAAGAGCTTTCCTTAAAAAACTCACATGTTTACATTTTTAACTAAATATATTTCATCTAACTTTGAAAAATTATAACTTCTAATTCATTGGAAAGTACATGTATAATTTGGATTTTAAGCAATGTTCATTAATGCTTTTCTATTACATGTCCTCTTAAAGATATTAAATGTACCATATAACCCTCTATTAGTACAATGAACATTTAAAACTCCAATATTTTATTATTTGAAAAGTACTTCCTAGTACACAATACAAATAAACCACCAAAATTTTATTATTTGAAAAGTACTCATCAATACGTTACACATTTAAACCACCAACATTTTATTATTAAAAAGTACTTGTATTTTTTGAACAATGTGAAGCCTTCAAAAATGACTCAAACCTCCTCAGCCAACCCCACCAACCTGAGGCACCAAAGGAGAATATGGTCGGTACGAGCTCAACTAACGTAATAATACGTACATTCAATATTACAATTACAAAACTAACATATTATGAAATAGTATCTAGCAAAACCTTTATCAATTTTATTTTATTTTCTTTCTATTGGAGATATCCCCAAGGCAGTCCCCTTTAGCCTAGAGCCAAGGTTTGAGGGGTATCCATTCTGCCAAAATTCGCTGGGGGCATGATCCTCGCCTCATCCCTTTTTAGGCGTTGGAGCCTTTGCACTCAACAAGATTTAATCCCTAGTGGGCTCATTTAGATCCTTTCAACTTCACGAGTAGACCAAAAGTCCATTGACATCAATATTCATTTTGACTTAACTAAGCTATCTTTATGCTACCTTGACAAAACTTATTACTTGGTATATAATATACACGAAGCTGTCGATGCACATTTACTAATTAGTTAAGACAATGGAAAAAACTTACAATACTATATATGTAATAGCGATACAAGAAACCATGATTCTGTCATAATATAATACTATATATGCAATAGTCATGCAAAGACACCTATCAGACAATACTTTCTTAACTAGGATATTCGGCTGTGAGCCTCCACGAAGGGCGGGCGAACAGTGGAGTTTTTCTGGGAACAGTTAATCCAAACTCTTCCGCCATATCTACCTCGCCCTCCACAGTCCAGTCAAAGCAATGAACTAACTGAGCAAGTGCCAACTCAACAACCGAAAGACCCATTGAAGTCCCAGGGCATCCCCTTCTTCCTGTTCCGAAGGGCAGCAAATCGAAATCCTGACCTCTCACATCCTTATCGTTGCCCATAAACCGCTCGGGCTTGAACTGATGAGCATCTTTCCAAACGTTTTCATCCCTTCCTATCGCCCACATATTCACATACAGCCTCGTCTTTGGCGGAATGAAATATCCTCCCACGCTGCACCCTTCCATCGACTCGTGCGGAATGAGCAGAGGAAACGGCGGATGCAGTCGAAAAGTTTCCTTCACCACGCATCGCAAGTAGTCGAGGCTCATGACGTCACTCTCCTTTACTCTGCGGTCTCTACCCACTGCCGATTCCATCTCCTGCTGCGCTCGTGCCAGCATTGCAGGATTCCTCAGCAGCTCACTCATTGCCCATTCTACTGTTGTCGACGATGTTTCTATTCCGGCAGCTAACATGTCCTGCACAAATTTCTTTATCTTCTTCAGTGAGTACAGACTTCATATGGTAAACAGAATAGCATATTTCAAAGCTTACCAAGATGATTCCTTTGATTTTGACCCGTGAGATTGTTTGGCCCTGCGTCTCGGCCATGTCGAGCATCACGTCTACCATATCTTTAACGCGATCTTCTTCCTTGGGTTTTCCTTTTTCCAATCTATGATGAATGTGCTCGTTGATTACTTTCTCGGCAAATCCATCGAATATTTTGTGAACGGCCTGCATGCGACCACGGATTCCTTGAAAGTCGAACCAGTCGAGATAAGGAACGAAATCGCCAACGCAAAATACACCGGCCACAGCAAAAATCTCCTCAACCATTTGTTTGAAGCTCTGCCCTCCACTCAATTCGTTGTCGGAGTACGTCTTGCCGGCAAACATTCTGCAGATAATATTTTGAGTAACGGAAGAGAGCCTCTTCTTCAAATCCACACACTGCACTCCGCGCCGGCTTTCCTGCCAGATGGAGCCGATCATGGCAGACACTTCCTCCTCTCTCACGAATCTGAAAGAATCGATTCTCTTCACTGTGAGCAGCTCCACCGTGCACAGCTTTCTCACCTGCCTCCATGACTCTCCATAGGGGGCAAACGACACGTTATGATGATCATAGCATACGTATTTCCCCAGTGTACAGTTTGGTCTTTGTGCAAAGATCAAATCATGCGTTTTGAGGAATTCTTTTACCATGGCAGGAGAAGACACCACAACAGTGGGGACAGAGCCCAAACAGAGAAACATAATGGATCCATATTTCTTTACCAGCATCGTAAGAGCCTGATGAGGAAGGTTTCCCAAGAGATGGAGACTTCCTATGACCGGCCATGGACGTGGTCCTGGAGGTAATTTGAATTTGCTGCCTTTGCTCCTCAGCTTATACACAAAGCAGTAGAGGAAAAACAAGATCCCAAAGCCCATGGCGACGGCCTCATTCAGGAAGCAAGTCAGTGATTCCATGCTGAGAGATATGGGATATCCGCAAGCTTCCAATCAATGAAACCCACAAACTACCGAACCGTTCTAATATCATGCACAAGGTGTACCCGCCTAAAACGACACAATCGCCAGAGTCCATACCTAATAATATGACAAGAATTCTTTGACTGACAGATTTGCACGTGCCGAATTTCAACTCTTAACTAAACATTGTACTTCAATGAGCTGGTAGTTGAAAGGCTCAAATAAGCAAACAATTATTTGTATGACAGATTATTATGACAAGATTCTGCTTCTGTTGCTGCTGCTCACAGCCTCATTGAGGGAGAAGTTAGGGACTCCATGGTATAAAAGCTGCAAGCCTGCAGTCAATGGAAACCCACAACAAACCCTATTTTACTTACACGCGCAGGTTTACCTTGGCTCGCCACGGCACAATTGCCACGGTCAATAATAAAAAATCACTAAAGGGCTCAAACAACCGGACAACATGAGATCAAGATTCATTCCAGAAAACTTGGAATGCATATGGACCGTACCCCACAGAGGTTATTTGAGCTGGTTCAGGGAATTTCTGTAAAATAAAAAGAGATAGTGTCACACGTGCATCCCGTTGAATCTGTAAACTGTTCGATCAACTTCTATGGGCTGGCAGTTGAGAAGACACGTACCAAAACAGGGAATCTTCTGTTGAAGTTATGTAATCTAAAATTCCTAGCCCATAGGCTAGGCTATCCTTGGGTGTAGTGAACTAAGTCAAAGTAGGGTTAGGAGTAGAAACAGATTATATTTAATCTTTAGTAGGCCTGTGACCGTACGTAGGCTACACGTAATATTTGTTTAGCCGATATGCCTTTTTTAGTCAGCTAAGTACGTAAGTCTGAAATAAATGGAAACCCACAAACCAACCCTTTTAATATTCAAGTGCAGGTTTACGTGCCTACAATGGCACAATTCCCGACAGTAACTGATAAAAAAAATCACTGGAAGGGCTCAAATAAGCGAACAATTTGGTCACTGACAGATTTGCACGTGTTGAATTTCAACTCTAAACCAAACAATGTGCTTCAATGAGCTGGTAGTTGAAAGGCACATCTATAGACGGAATCTTATGCTACAATTCTTATCTTTAGTGGGTCTCATAGTGGAACACCTTACGTGAAGAATTCGGTGACTGACCCACTATGAGACCCACTAAAGATAATAAATTCTTATCTTTAGTGGGTCTCATAGTGGAGCACCTTACGCGAAGAATTCGGTGACTGACCCACAATGAGACCCACTAAAGATAAGAATTGTAGCATAAGATTTCGTCACTATGAGACCCACTAAAGATAAGAATTGTAGCATAAGATTTTGTCTATATATGTGCCTTTCAACTACCAGCTCATTGAAGTACATTGTTTGGTTTAGAGTTGAAATTTGGCAGATGCAAATTTGTCAGTCACTAAATTGTTCGCGTAAGGGGAAAAGGCTACGCAACAAACAAAAAGGCATGGCTGCCATGCCATGCCCATCCTGCATCTTAACAGTCTATCAGAAGGAATGATCGTGCTTCCATCGGCGGTACACACCCATCACTTCATCAAGTGAGGTATGAATCTATTAGTCGTCAGTTGAATCAAGAGTTTAGTCGGCGGTCTAGTCACATCATCCACACTGCGTCCACACTGACTTAATCGACGGTCAACATACTATCCACGTATTATTAAGTTAAATGAATATTTTTAAATAAATATTTTAGTGAGAGAATTGATGAAAAGGTGTTGGATGATTTAATATAATAATAATTATTGTAAGGTTAATATTTATATTGAACATTTATTAAATAATAAATAAATTAAATTGAAATTAAATTAATTTTATTACTAAATTTTAAGTAATTAAAATATTTAATTTTTTTTAATTGATTTTGAATTTAATTTTTTATCTTTATTAATATTAATCAAATTATTTGTAATTTTTATCAAGTTTGAAATGTTCTAATTTTTAATTTAGATTCTTTAATTTAGATTTAAGTTTGAAATTTATTTTAATTATTTATGTTTTTTATTAAATTATAAATAATACTTAAAATTTATTAGAATTAATTTTATAATTATTTGTCTTATTAAAATTTTAATTATTTTAGAATAATTATATTTATAATTTTTATTTAAATTTATGTAATAAAAATAATTTCAAACTTAAAATCTAAATTAAAAAGTTATAGAGTGGGATAATGAGAATGAGCTAGACAATTTTTGATTAGTTGTTTTGTGCCAACAATCCACGGATAACATGTATCCTCGGGGAGTTATGCTCAACGTAACATGCCATTTGATTAAGTATATTATAATTCACCTCTAAA